>JBAMNC010000763.1:600000-830000 GCA_037902135.1 Cetoscarus ocellatus
AGTAAGGCACACTATTATTCCTTGATTAGGGTGTCACATTATAGTTATTTACTTGCAATTCCGAACAGAAAAAGCCTAGTGTGTTGGTTCAAATTTGGATATAAAAAAGGTACATTCAGTTTAAAATTTCTTATTCCTGTCAAACTTTCTGTCTTTGTTTAGGTATTTAAAGAAGTCCTTATTCTTTTAGTTTTATTCTCTGTTGTGGGTATTTTTATTTTTATTTAGCTGTAATTACTAATCATGATAAACCTACTTTTTTTTACACTTTGCTGTATTTCAATGTATTGCTGCTTTTATTGGATTATGATTTCAGACTCTCTTAATGATGCTTTATTCTACTTATTTATTTCTATTTAATTTTCTTTTAATAGCCTTTAAATATTCTAAATGGTTAATTTTATTTAATTGGAAAATGGGCGTTTGTTTTCTAATCCTAGCTTTTGATCAGGCTCTACAAATAAAAAAGAAAACTGATCACTAAGAACAAAATATCTCGATCAGGACATGATCCTCAGACAAGTTCAAAATAACCAAAGCTCATTCAAATCAAACTTATGTACTTTAATTCAATCTATTATCAATCAGTCCTATGGCTGCTTTAATCCCTCTGTTGTTTCTTAAACTTGTGGCAAAAGAAAAAAAGGAAAGTTAACTGTCCTACCATGGCCGTAGACAGGATGAATAAAGTCTCTCCCTCCCCGGCTACTTTGATGGATGGCTCTCCAGACTGCAACCAGCTACAGCGCTCCATGCAGACCACAGGAATACGGATCCAAGAATCATGGTTCTAGGTTAAAAAAAAGCAGCCTTTACAACTGAGTCAAGAGTCCAATCAGTGCAATTAATGCAGTCATAGACCACACAAAATACAGACATCTCCACTTTAAAAAAATTATATCAGCTAACATGTAAGTCACATTTCAACAAAACACCAGACTCCTTGGCAAATTATTACATAGCTTCATTTTTCCTTTTTTCTTTAATTCTTTCCAGTCATTGTTTCAGTCATTACATTTTTATTATTATATTTTTACTGGGTGTAAAAATAATCAGTTATCATGCTTATTTTTCCTCTTTGACGTGGTGATGGTGACGATATGCACTTAGACAAGGAAATCTAAATGATCTCTTTTTAATTCTCCTGTGCAACATTTTTGTGGCTTCTTTTAGCAAACTGCAACACTTGAAGAGACAGCCTGTATAATACTTAAAAAAAACTAACCAGCTGTAACCTGTTTATAGGTATTCCTAAATAAAGCTATTTCTAAGGAGGAGATTATATGTGACCACATTAAAAGAAATGCAGATGGAGGTCTGGGAGGTCCCCCCCCATCATAGCTGAGATTAAATCAAGAGTGGGAGAAAATCTTGGTTTGATACCAAAAAGTTAATTATCAATAAATGAATAAAGGGTAAAATAACAATAACACAAAACTGCTCATCTTTTAATCTTCTTTTTCCCCCTTATGTCTTTAAGTATTTAAGTGCCCAATACTGTTACTGCAGATTAACAGTTGGTTGTAAAATTCCAACAAAGATTACACGCTGAAACACTATTTAAATTCATTAGTCATATTTTCTATCATTAATCTGAATCTGAATCCAGAGCTAAAAATGTCATAAAAACTCACTGCAGCAATAATAGGCCTCCTTTAACTTGTCCTGAGCTTTGAGTATGTGCTCAATTTCTGTACCCAATTCATCAGGACGTGCAGCAAAGTGCTTATTGTGATTATTAAAATAATTAGGATAGTGTAAGGCAATTTTCATGGGCATGTTTAAGCGTGATTCATCAGCATCCTGTGAAGTAGATGTTGCTACAATCCCCTCAGACTGTAGTGTGTGTTTCTTCCATTTGCAGGTAGTTCGAGTAACAGTACATTGTCACAGATGATTATTCTCCAGTATGCCAATCAAATCAATCCTAATAAATACAGCCCCCTAAACAAACATGATGGAGCGATGAACATTCATGTTCCTAATCAAAACTACCAAACCATGCTCACTTGTGAAGTGTGAGGAAGTATATATTATGAAGGCCTTTTGATTTTCTCCCACATGTGAGTTTGACGAAGACCCAAAATATCATTACAAATATGAAAAGAACGGAAATTCGTCTTTAATCCCTGTTGCTGTGATCAGTACTCTATCCACATGCTGCAACACCAGGCTGCAATCAATGCGAAGTGCACCACCAAATCCAGGGCCTGCAGGCAGACCGCAGCGCTGCGCCTCACCTCACTCACACACAGGCAGGGCATGTAGCACGCACAAGCTAGCAAGCTAACCAGCCGCAGCTAAATTTCTGTAAACAAACACATTTTTCAAGTCTGAAAATAACTTTAGACTTACCAAGGATTCAAGTCTAAGAGCTGTGCACTTCGAAACATATAGGAACCAGGAAGAAGCAGTCACTCGTGCAGCTTTGAAAGTTTTCTCTGTGCATCAGTTTCCCTCCATATCAGGCGTGTGGGCGAGACTAACATTTGATTGGCTAGTTCAGTAAGAATGACGAAGATTGACAGGTCGGCTGACCTATTATATATTTCCATGTAATTTTGCGAGCCAAACGGTCTTTATCGTTGCATTTTTCATGAAAAAAAAAAATTGTTTTCTTGCACAGCGATTCAATTCAGTATATTTTCCAATCCAATTCAATCCACTTTATTTATATAGCAGAATTTCAGAAACACAAGGTTGCCAAAGTGCTGTGCAATAATAAATAAAATATATATACACTAAAATAAATAAAATACAAACAAAAAGGGACCACACAACACCCATGCTGTATTAAAGCCAATTAATAAAAATAGGTTTTAAGATGAAATTTAAATCTTTCTAGGGTGAGAGCCGTTTTGACATGGGGCTACTGCTGAAAAAGCGCCGTTTTCTGGCCTGGTTTTCTGGATGACAAGATGCAGCTGATCAGTGGACCTCAGTGACCTGGGAGGGCAAAAAGATGTAAGAGGTCTGAGATGTACTGAAATGCCAGACCCATTTAATGCCTTAAAAACAAAAAATAAAATCTTAAAATCAATTCTAAAATGGACAGAGAGGAAAAAAATGGACAGTATAGAGTGCATTACAGTTGTCCAAACAGGTAGAAATAAAATCATGAAATCACTTGCTCAAAATATTTTTCTTTAAACTCTTTGGTAACAAGTTAAATAATTGCTTTACACTTAGTTATACAATATCATTCAGCACAGTGAAAGAGTTCCTGTGATATTGTTATTAGTAAACAGGGGTTACAATATGGTTTGCCTTTATGCCTTAACAAAACTCTTAGCAAGGCCTCTCAGTGCCAAGTGCAGGGCTTTCCATGGAGCGGTCAGCATGTGGAAAAAAGTAGACTAACAAGGGGTCTCCCCGTCAAGACAGTTAAAGTTGATTAATTTATCATTGAACAGATGTAGCATCATTTGTCAGATTACATACTGATATTTTGCATTAACGCTGATTAAATGTCAGTAAAACACTTCCATGGGGAGGATCTCCTGATTATCCCTGCACCGCTCTATTCCTGGGCTAAGCACAGAGATCAGCAATTATGTTTGGTCTCAGGCCAAATTTTTCCATGTCACGATATGACTGGCCAGCAGAAAATCAGAGTCTAATTTATATGGATGATTATCAGAATATCTATACTTCTGTTTTCCTAGAATAGAGAGTTTTGGTTGAATTTGCCTTTGCAAGCATTAAATGATGAATCCTAATAGAGAGAGGCAGAGAGAGAGAAAGGACACTGGGGAAATCAAGACATGACTTTCTATTACGTACAAAATATGAGAGAAATCCTCTCTCAAAACACTTGAATCAACTGTCTCTTCATTGTTTGTTTTGTGTTGTCTGATAAAAACAGTCTTTCAATGCTGCACCAAACATGGAAGTCACATTTCAGCAAAACACCAGACTCCCTGGCATATTGTTACATAGCTTCATTCTTTCTCCTTTCTCTAATTCTTTCTTGTCTTTGTTTCAGTTATTAAATATGTATTATTATATTGTGTTATGCACTTAGACTAGGAAATCTAAATGATCTCTTTTTAATTCTCCTGTGCAACATTTTTGTGGCTTCTTTTAACAAACTGCAACACTTGAAGAGACAGCCTGTATAAAACTTAAAATAACTTACCAGCTGTAACCTGTTTATACGTATTCCAAAATAAAGCATATTTTAAGGAGGAGATTAAATGTGACCACATTAAAAAATGCAGATGGGGGTCTGGGAGGTCCCCCATCAAAGGAAAATAAAGTTTAGACAGAGCAGAAAACCTTTTACTCTGAGATTAAATTATGAGAAGGAGAAAACCTTGGTTTTGATACCAAATCTTTTGTGGGATTTCTGTGGTGGATATCACAGTTTTTAGGTCACAGGAAATTGATGTTATGAACAACCTATTTGAGAATTAAGGGGAAATTTGTGTGATAGCAGACTATTAACAGCACCCCATAAACAGACAACCAGTAAACAGCAAAGGTTCACAAAGACATGATGTATGCACATTACACACTGAACAGACATTTTTAAGAGACAGCATCAGTTCATTAATTGTTTACACCGGTTCCATCTATTCTATGATAAACAAAGAAACATCATAACAGATGAAAACACAAATTTGATGTCTCTTTTTTCACCCGTTCTGCACGTTGTGGCACGCTCTGTGTGTTATGGCTCGCTCCTCACTGTTTAATTTCTTTGCTTCAGCGCAGCAACCTCTCATCAGCAGGGGCTGGTAGGGTGGAGCAGCTGACTTTTCAGTTATCAGAAATAAAATTTACCTCAAATTACTCAAACAAGGGCACACTCAGGGTGAGCCACTGTAGGCATCAGACACTGCGTAATGGGCCTGAGAAGAGGAGTCATTTCTGGAAGGTGATAGACGTGGAACAGTGATTATATATGCCCAACAGCAGACTTCATTGTTAGTGGTTTCCTTTGAGTAAAGTCCAGCGATATGCAGAGCAATTTTGCTTCAATCATCCACGCTGAGTTGTCTGTTGCTCATCTTGATCTTAAAAAGGCAGCATATCATCATATTAAAGACAAAAATAAAGTACAACTGGACAGAGACAAATAACATTGGAAAAAGAAAAGTTTTACGTATAGAATCATGAAGAGGAGGATGTTTTCTGCCCCTCATCACATCTGTCTTAAAGCTTTCTCACCATAGGAAGCACTTTGTTTAATCAAATGTGTGCTGATCGGACGCATTACTTTAAAAAGTCATCCTTAGTCTGCAAAAATAGAAGTTGCTGTCTCACTCGATAAACTTACACTGGTGTTAAAGCTTACACTGAGAGGAAGCAGGCAGGAAGTGCTATCATTGTCTCCAGAGCATCAGGCTTTATGTGTTTAGAAAAATGAATACATACATTTATAAGATTTGTTTTTCAGATCATTTTTGTGAACCAGAAACCATTGCTGATGGGGCAGGTGTTATATGTCCAACAAGGGACCAGGAATGTCACTTTATACTTAATATTTAGGTATGCAGTCAAACTAAACTTTAGTATTTCTGAAACTGTAAATGTAGAGTACACTCTAATCGAAAGTATTCAGCACAGCAGCACATGAGGGTGCCTGGAGAAGTGTCAGTACCTTCAGACAAAAAGAGAGGGCAGCTGCCCTTGGGGCGGCTTCCCTGTTTTGGAGCTTGTACAAACAGAGTGACTCAGGAAAGAGAAAAGAGATAACTAGATAGTCATAGGGTGTACTAGATAACCGCAGCTCTCCAAGTTGTCTAATAAGATACTTCATAATGCTCTGAATGGGTGTTCTCGGCAGTAAGTAATATGTCAATAGAAAGAGAGCAGCACTCAATCCAGAGCAAGGCTTGTGTCTCGGGGAAATAATAGAAAAAATGTCAGACAGCTTAGAGTTTATGTGTTTTAGTGGAAATTTCAATTTTTGATTGAAAGTTTTGATATTATTTTTTTGTTTTTGGTGGCATTTTGTTCACATGATGGCTTTTTCATTCAAATTTATAGAAGACTGCAAATTTGACTGTGCCTTGTTACCTCTGCCAAGGAGAATATGATTTTGCCAGTGATGTTTGTTTGTTTTTCGTTTGTTTGTTTGTAAGATTACGCAAAAACTACTTGACAGATTTTGCTGAAATTTTCAGGAGATGTTGGTGATGGCCCAACTTAAAAATGATAGGAGTTTGATGGTGATCCAGATAATTAGCGAACAATCATTTTTGCTCAATAACTGTTGAACTATTAATCATATCAACATTATTCTGAGTGCGAGGTGTGGGTTTTCAGGGTCAAGGAATTATATTATGATGGTAACTTTATCATGGAACTATTGCTTATAGATGTAACAGCAATATGTGAGTTACCTTGGCGGAGGATTGTGCTCTCTCAGTGTTTTCTAGTTACTGTTGTGGTAGCCTAATAAAATAGTAAAATGAGCTAATGACAATGTCTTGTCTCTGTATTGCTGGCAAGCCGGCTACAATTTAGGGGAAAAGTGGCAGCCCTACAAGAGGGACAAATATTGATTCTATCTTCAGCTATCAACATGGCTCTCAAGTCACACGCATTTAGCGTGTGACACTTGCATCCTAACCTTTTCATACGCTCACACGCCAAACCTGGTATTTCTCACGCATAAAAATGTATTGTGTAACCCCCACCAAGTTACACCGCTACATATGCATTCATGGAACGTATAGCAAGATGCTCTGAGCATCACAGAGCTGTTGGGAACTTGACACGACCCAGCCATAAGATCAACTACCCTTCAGCCAATCAAAAATAACATACAGCTATGTATCAGCCAATCAGATAATAGCACTGCTGTATCCGGGTAAGATACGGTTGATCTGACTGCAGCGACGTTCCGAGATGAGGATGCATGAGTATAGTACTCATAGGATCCTATGAGTACAGTAAGTTATCTGGTCGTTTGATTTTGTAGCCTGCTGAATCATGAACTTACTTATTGTACAAAAGGAAAACGAGAGCTTATACTTACTCTTCCTCCACACCTACCATTACACAGTAAAACAAAGTCTAATCATTGACATCCAAACTGTGGTTGCCAGGCATCATATTAAACAAAAATAATCAGTGCTAAGTTAGTTAAGAGTCCTACTTAGAACATGAGAAATGTTTGGTTATAATTAAAAATAAAAATTGCACATTTTTTGTTTAAAAGAGCATGGCCAAATTTTGGAGGTAAATAATAAAAAAAGAATAATGTTTGTATTATTATGTTTCATCATTACTTGGTGTAATATACTAACATCACAAAGAAACAATAACACCCATTAAATTGTGGGGGCAAAATAACAGCATCTGACTACTAATAACACCCCCCCAAATCACAAGCAAAAGTCTCACTCTGACCTGAGATAAAACTTGAGAGTACCGGCTATTAATGTCACCCTGTAGTTTCAAATTAGAAGGTTTGCAACAAAGATACAGCCTGTTTGACAGTTATTGAAGAGAACTGTCCGAACTTGCCCGTTATGTAAGTGACACTGGATAATTTTGCTCTGATTTGGTGCTCATAAATAAAATTCACTGATCAATTGATTGATCTAGTGTGTTCCCCAGAGGTTATAAAATCAGCCACTGAGGAACAGAGATGAACTGTGCCTGTAAATGGTATGACACATTCCTCTTCTCGCTGCTATTTCAGATGAACAACGTGAGGGAAATGAACAAGTGTGTTATCTGAAGCTGGCATCACAGGAGACAGGGGTCTGAAGAGTTGACAATTAAAAGCATCCCGTTCAAAGGCACGGCTTCAATCACTGAGCGCTAATCAGAGCCGCAGAGAGCCCTTCATGTTGCCCAGATCCTGCAGCAGGACTCGACGAGAGAGATTGATCGCTGTAAGCCGGTGCCTGTCTTACCATATCTTTGGATAAATCACGCAGTAATTGCCACAGCAAAGCACACATGATAATGAACAAAGAGGAGAATGTAAGAAAGATCAGGAGAAGTGTCAAATCATTAGTGATCAGAGTGTGGCTTTGGGACAGACAGACAATGGTTGCTTATTAATGGTATGCCCATGACCCCGGATACTTCCTCACATCCCCCCCACAGAGCCAATCAGATCCAGCAGTCCCTCTTTGATACCCCGCTGTTCTGCGCACTGTTTCATGCTGGCTCTACCAAAAGTCTCAACAGGCCTGCCAGTGTATCAAGTCTTTCTGCATAATGTGCATGTGAGTGTGTCAAAAAATATGTTATGAAATACACTGCCTGGCCAAAAAAAGAAGTCGCCACCACATAAAAAGGTCACACTCTCTGATATTTTGTTGGACCAACTTTAGCTTTTATTACAGCATGCACTAGTTGTGGCATTGTTTCAGTAAGCTTCTGCAATGTCACAAGATTTATTTCCATCCACTGTTGCATTATTTTTTTCATCAAGATCTTGTATTGATGATGGGAGAGTCTGACCACTATGCAAAGCCTTCTCCAGCACATCCCAAAGATTCTCTATGAGGTTAAGGTCTGGACTCTGTGGTGGCCAATCCATGTGTGAAAATGTCTCATGCTCCCTGAACCACTCTTTCACAATTTGAGCCCGATGAATCCTAGCATTATTATCTTGGAATAGGGAAGAAAAAATCCATTGATGGAATAACCTGGTCATTCGGTACATTCAGGTAGTCAGCTGACCTCATTCTTTGGGCACATAATGTTGCTGAACCTAGACCTGACCAACTGCAGCAACCCTAGATCATAGCACTGCCCCCACAGGCTTGTACAGTAGACACAAGGCATGATGGGTGCATCACTTCACCTACCTCTCTTCTTACCCTGATGTGCCCATCACTCTGGAACAGGGTAAATCTGGACTCATTAGACCATATGACCTTCCTCCAGGACAGTTCTTAATCCAATTTTAGTAGTTTCTGCAATCTCCTTAGATGTTTTCTCCTCTTGATGCATGCCAATGATTTGACCCTTTTTGAACAGACAAACATCTTTTCCATGAACACAGGATGTGTCTTTCAACATGGTTGTTTAAGAAATGAGAAGCTACTCATTGCATCAGCTGGGGTTTAATAACTTGTTGCCAGCTGAAAGACAATCGCCCATGTGGTAATTTTCCAATAGGAGGCTCGTACCTTTTTGCTTAGTTAAATCCAGTGACGACTTTTTTTTTGGCCAGGCGGTGTATTAACTCTGGGGGCTCTAATTTCCTGGCGCAACTCAGGGTGGCGCAGCCTGGCGCACCCCGCGCAGTGGTAGTTTCATCCGGCGCGGCGCCGTGTGCAGCCAATTTGGCAATTTGGTAGACCGGCTGCGCCGAGATGGGTGTGACGGCCCACCAGGGGGAGTGGTCGACAGATTCAGCTTGGCGCAGTGACAATTTCGTGCCAAAAAAACGCACGGAAGGTGCACTGAAAGCTCGCCAGCTCCAACCTGGTCTATTCTCGGCGCAGGAGAGGCGCACCCAGGGCAGTGGTAATTTGGCTGACATGCGCACAGTGCGCACACGTCACCAAAACCTCACAGGAAGGTATCCAGAGTGTCAGGCACATTTCAATGCAATAAACAATCAAAGCAACCACTATTTAATGAAACCATCTGAACCAGCACATACATTTGAATCTATATTAATTGTCCCGTCACAACTGATATCAGATCAGAGACGTTTGTCATAACTAACGAGTTCATATCTCTCAAGCCATTCACAAACAGCCACATCATCCGATACGGAGTATCAGGCTTCTCTCATCTCGTGAAATTCAAAAGAAAAGAAAAAAGAGAGAGACGCTCGCTGAATAAATGTAAGTCACTCAATGTATTTATAAGGATTTGCCTGTGATAGCCCATATTTCCCTCTTTTCATCTTTATTCGTAACGTGACCTAAAAAGATGGAGTACATTATTGCAAGGAGGATGAGGAGGAGATATATTTTCACCAAAGGTTCTGCTATTTGGTGATGACAGACCAGGAATGCAGGTGGATCACAAGCATGATGAATGGATTAGCCTGCTGCTGTGTTTAAATGTAATCATCACTTAATTTTGTGCTCCTATTTATGACACAGGAACAGATGATATCTGTCCCATGAGGTGGTCCACACGGTGACGCGCATCGTGTCCTCCGATGCGCGGCCCGATGGCCCCTGCGCTCTCCCAGCTGCTGCAAAAGTGACAGCGGCTCTGACCTTCTTCTAAACCGAGGTGAAATTGTCACTACGCCTCGCCGCGGTGCATTTAAAGGTGAGGAGAGGCGTTCATTTGATTGGTGAAGATCACACTCGGCTGTGTTAAACCCACTAACGTCTTCTCTCCTCCCTCTCTGCTACTTGCACCGGTGGGAGAGACGGAGGCGTGGGTGCGCCTCCCTGCGCAAGACTGCGCCGTGAACGAAACTTGCAAAATGCCCTGGACACACCCCGTTGGCACGGCGCAGGCACGGCGTAGGGTAGGTGCGCCGCGCCTGCGCCTGGTCTACGAAATTAGAGCCCTGGGTGTTATATATATCTCTACATACATTTCTTTTTAATATCCAATTTAACTTAGTTTGGGCTGTATTCTAATAAATGCAGCAGAGGAAAAAGGGGATAGAAAATCTTTATTTAAAGCTCTATTAAAATGTATTTTTACCCAAATAATGAACCCCACAGATTTCATTTTCCGGCTTTGTGCTGCCACTTGATTAAAGTATTACATTATGATAAATCACAACAGTATGGTGGTTTTAAGCAAGTGGGTCGTGCAGCTGGGTTGGACGTAGGTGTTGCTGTTGCCTCACAGCAAATAAGATTAGTAGTTTGGCCTCTCTGCTTAGAGTTTGCATGATCTGCTGCTGCATGCATTAGCTGTTTACAGGAATTGGCCCTCAGCATGAGAGCATTAAGGTCAAGGTCTAACCACACAAGGCAGGGGCCCAAATGCAAGATGTGTCAAGAAGCATCCGCTACAGTTTAGCACATGACTGTGGGTTGTAAGATGTAAAGCAGGGGGATATTAATTTGTAATTTTTTCACACAGTTTATATGGATTGTATCTTTATCGTTGCCATGAGGACGTGTAGTAATGAGTAAAAGGCTGCTGGATAAGTGAGCAGGACCTGCTGCTGTTCTGTTTCTGTATCTCGTTCATATTTTGTGGTGCTTTCCTGTTGAGGACCACCATGATTCTCTGACTGTTACTGCCAGTGTCTCCTTTGTCTACCATTACTGTCACTCCTCCTTTAATCTGTGTTCACACTAAATGCAAAACAAAATATTTGCCTTGTGTTTGCAAGCAGTCATAGCGTGTTCAGATGGTTCATATTTATTGAGGCGAATTTTCCCCCTTCAGACCTGGATGTGGTGAGAGAAGGGTGCAGGTCTGTCTATTAGCCCCAATAGACAGACCACCTTCACAATCCATGATCAGCCATGGTGGATGTTGGACTGCTGTTGTTTAGACTCCGTCAGATCCCCTGAGCCTCTACTCCAGTGTCTCAAAAAGTGGGGTGCGACCCCCAAGGGGAACATGGCTGCATCCTAAGAGGTGGCACAACTTGTCTTTGATTTACGTTAAAAGTAATGTGGGCTGTATGACAACAGGTTAAGACTGGCTTTTTTGGTTGATGTTGCTTAATATGAAGAAAAAAAACTTGGTAGCACTTGAAAATGTGAAAATGGAAGTCTGTTAAATCTGACACTTATTTATTGATAAATTAATCCTGAATTTAAGTATCTATCCATCTATCTATCTATCTATATATATATATGTGTGTGTGTGTGTGTGTATATATATATACACACATATATGTATAAACATATATATTTGGAGAGAGAGAGAGACAGAAACAGAGACAGAGAGCAGGCTAACACTTCTTTAATTATTTCCTTAATTTTTCAAAGACAAAGAAATTCCAGATTTCACAGATGACACTGGCTTGGTAATGGGGTGTATGTTTATTGTTGCCATAACAACATGTCATAATATGTGAAAGACTGCTGGACAAGTGAAGAGAAACTGCTACTGCATCTGTTCTGCTTCTGTTTCTCATTTTTTGAAGGTGCTGGCACAAACCAGGAAGACTTTTTTTTAAATGCTTTTCTTTCTCATTAAGAAACTGAAAATTGATTTTCTGTTTACTATGCAGACTACATGAAGGGATATTTTTACTAAATTTAAAGACCTGTTATAAGTGAGGGTGGGTGGTAATTACGGGGCCATTACTTCCTGAGTCATCGGCTTAGAAAGAACGGCTGTTAGAAAATTAATTACAACTTATGTGTGAATATAATAAAGGCAAACAAATAGTGTTGCTTTCTGTATTTGCAGTGATATTTAATGAAGAAATTAGTATTCATATCAGGTCAGGATTGGGAGCACAGGCCAAATCAGCACTTCACCATTCATGATCTCTGACAACTTGTCTGCGCCACCAGCAACGTTACCCCTACTTCATTCATAGGTGTTTAAGTGCAGGGTGCAAACCGTATGTCCAAAAGCTCCTGAGGTAAGGGAGACCAACCCTTCAGCTTTGCTTCCAACTGTCGTAACTGGCGGCAGTGCTCCAGGAAGTCTGCTTGCATCTTCCCAGCTACAATAGGGACTTGAATTGGCCACCCTTCAGTCAACAGCCTGAGCCCTTACGGACTGAGCTACACTGCTGTATTCATATGCTTGTAAAGGAGAAGCTCTCCAAGCTCATTGTACATTTAGTATAATGGCAATAAAGGGCATGCTATTCTATTCTAGTCATTACTTTTGTAAGAATTAAACAAAAATCTTAACTTAATCCTTAAAGTAACTTTGTAGGACATGATGGGGGTGGTGGCGAACGTAGTGGGGCACAAAAATTATATTTATTTTTGACCCAACAGAAAGCAATTGACAACCACTGCTCTACTCCCACAGCTCTTCTGCATTGCACTAATGCTGGACATTATGTACAACTGACGTGCTGAATCAATGCAGGGGATACAAGGCAGCCATTATACATCTGCATCCATTTTGTTAAAGCAAATACATCTCTGGCCTGAGTTTTCAAGTGTCTTGCTGTCATTACATCAAATGAATTCATGCTGATTCTGGAGGTAGAGTAAACAGGGCCTCATACCCATGCTCAGTCATACTGTACCTCTGCCACTTCACCCCTTTCCATTTCAAGTGCCACTACCTCCTTTTTCAATTGCTCCACTCCAGCTGCCACTACCACTGACCAACCCTTTCCATGGCTCCACTCCATTGCCTGTACTTCATCTCCTTTCAGCACTTTCACTGTAATTGCAACTTCAAAAACTTTCAGTGGTTCTGTTTCAACTGCTACTTGAACTTCTGCCAGTGCTTCAGCTGTAAGACATACTTTAGTGCTCGGATTTTCATGGGTTCTGACACAGAAACACATTTAAGTAGCTGCGAAGAAATAATATTCAAGTCATTTGAGGCCCTTCACATGTTACTGCTGAATATTCCCATCAAAGTGGCAACCATTATTTCCATCTGGCTGTGTACATGCCTGCAGCCAGTAAAGCTGCTTGAGTTCATATGCAAGCAAACATAAATTATTCAGAGCTTCTTTACATTTCTTCTCCTGTGTCTTCCCTTTTAACTGTCCAAACAGGGAAGGACTTTAATTATTTTTTTGAGAATAAAGTAGAATAAGGAGTACAACCTTTCAGAAACGTAAAAATCAGAGATTAATCCAAGAAAAGCAGATACTGGTAAGCTTCTAACAGCATAGTGTGAGCTTTCTGACACTTTATGTGGGAGGCTGTTGTGGAGTCAAAGGGTACGCTAACCAGCAAAAGCACAGCAAAATGTGTGTTTCAGCTTTGACCTGAGTGCAGCCAGAAGATGCTTTGGATCTTGTAGGAGTGAGGTAGCTAAACATGTATCATTTTGAACATCTAGAGTGAAATCATTTCTTATAATTTCCCAGAGATAGCAGATAGAAGATAATAAGTCATGGATTATTTTTGTTTACCTTATCTGATAAGGCTGGTGAAGGAGACATCACGGTAAAGTTGTTTTTCTGTTAAATTACTTTTGTCGCCCTGAGCCTTTATTCATACTGAGGGAAAAAAAAAGTTTAAACATTATCATTGCCCTGCAAATCCTGGGGTGCTTGTTTAGTGCAATGGTAAGCAACAAGACATGTCCCATATATGCTCCCCCACTTTGACGGCCTATCAACTCTCTCTCCTCTCCTATCAAATCAATTAATCAATGAGTCAATCTGTATTTGTATAACACCAGTTCATAACAAGTAATACAATTTACAATAGAGCCTGCTGAAGCCATACTCTTTATTTTATAGATATACACAGACACACACACCTATTTAAATGCTATTTTGCCAAAAGTATTGGCTCATCTGCCTTCACACCCATATATTAACATGAGTGACATCCCATTCTTAATCCACAGGGTTTGATAAGATGTTTGACCACCTTTTGCAGCCATAACAGTTGCAGTTGCTCATTTGGGCCTCTACTATCAATATAAACTCATTTCAGAAGTTACACAAATTATTTTCTCCCACTCCAAACACAAATGTGAATTTTACTGTAAGAAGAGGGGCAAAAATGATGTTTCCACCGAAAAGAAATCCTTACAGCCAGAATTGAATTTATTTCTAATGTAGCTGTTACTGTTTTCACCATAATAAAGCTACAGAGGATCAACATAAAACTTAGACAAAAACCTAACCATGTCTGTTTGGTTACAAATATCAAGGTTAGACAGACTGTTTAGTGATAGCAGAGCTATAGCAGCAGCCCCTCCCTTCACTTCTGTATAAAGAAAAGGATGTTCCACCTCCAAACAGAAGGATGTTGAAAAAGTAAATTGAGAGCCAATGAGAAAAAATGTCACTGTGAAATTGAAATGTAATGTAGATGAAAATTAAATCAAGCTTCATGTAGATATTTCTTAAAAAAAAAAAGAAAAGGTGTAATATCACATTAGAAAAAAATAGATAGATATTGTTTTTTTTTTTTGCTTGTTTTTATCGACCTGGTGCTTATTTCAGTCCAAACATCTGGCAACACTGCTAGATAAAACAATGGCAAGTCTGTAGCGGTCTGTGGAGTTAAAACTGGCGTATTCAGGATGTAAGTACAGGCACTACTTCAATGTCATTGATGTAAAAGGCAAGAACAGACATGTGAAGTGAACATTATGTCCCAGAGTAAAGTGTTTGTCCACATCTGTAACTCTAAAAAGCTAGCGGCCGAAAACACAGATAACACCACTGATAATGCCAGCGCTGCTAGAAGTAGGCCAGGTAACAACAGGGAAGGACACAGAGACGGAGCCACGACGTTCAAGCAGCAAAAGCATTTTCAAAAAAGCAACTCATCACTTGCTTTCCCTGGTAACTAATTACATTTTTGAAGGAGTAACTACATTAATGATTCAATTATTTTTTGGGGAAGTAACTAGTAACTAAAACTAATTACTTTTTTAAAGTAATTTGCCCAACACTTATCATCATAGGTTATCCAGCATCCTCATCATCAGGCAGTTCAATTCAGAGTCAGTTATATTGGTAAATTCATCAAGAAAGTAAATGATGCACATGGAGTATATGTCATGGCTTCTATATTATTATCTTTCCGGTCAGCAGAGCTCCATAGAGGCAAAAATAACATTCATGACAGCCTTCAGGGCTTCCTATGAAGGATCTTTCACATTTAGACAGGCTGCTTATGAAGCTTAAATAAACTTTAATCCTTAATACCAACAGGATCTGTGCATGCTGTGATCTGTCTGCACTAAGGTTTTACCCTCTCTGACTGCATGCACCCTCTCCCACTGGGTCTGTTTCTGCCAAGCAAAGTGCAGAAAAAGATCCAGTTCACATGGGAATGAAGGATCATCATACAAACAAGAGATAACTTTGCCTGTCTGAGGCTGGTGTGGTCTGTTTTTGGCTCCTGTTATGACACAAAGGTGACATAGTGACGGGACATTTTATCAGCTATTAGTGCCTTGTGTATTATTTTGAAGTTGATCGGATGCTGGGTGTGTTGTCTGACTCCTTTTTTGGGTTGCCTTGCTCTTCTCTGACAGATATTTGTTTGCTGGAGTAGGGCCTCTGGACCCCACCAGAAGACAGATTGCAGCCCATGCTTTAAAAGCACACACATTGATCAGGAACAGGATTGGCTCAAGAGTGCATTCCTCAAACAGATGCTGCACATAAGGACCATGTGAAAATCGTGGGTAAGTGGTTTCAGCCCAATGAATTTTTTTCTAGAATTTCCAAACAAGTAGTATTTCAGACTTATTGTCACTAGACATGGTTCTTGATGTTTTGGCATGTAACCACATTCCTTTGTGAAGCAAAAGACAGAGAACACTATTATATGCCTGGACTATAATGCTTAACCTTTTTTTCACCTGATGCAACAGTCTCTCTACTCCAAGTGCTGACAACAGTGGTACCCAAACTTTTTCACCAAGAACTGCATAAAGAAAAATGTAAGAATGACTGGACCACTTCTCTATACGTGCCTTTAGTGTATAAGAATCAGTCAAACCAATTTAGTTTGGGCTAATGTATGCTTAATTATCAAAAATCCTTGAAGAGAAAAACAGCCTACATCACAACTCTCCATCAGCTGCTTGATAGGGCAAACAATCAGTAATTGTTAAAGATTTCGATCCATCAGATCTCAGGGGCCCCTGATCAGCCCTGGTGCTTGTGGATTGACCCCTCCATGCAGCAGAAAATTGGACACTGATGGCTCCTTTCTACTTTCAGACTCAAAACAAGAGCAAACTGCACAAAACTACCAAACTTAATAGGAATATTGGTGCTTGAAAATGATTAGCATGAAAGTATTTTTTTAAAATCAGTCCTTCAAAACAGAAGTTATTGAATTGGATGAGGGCATTTCATGCTGCTTTTTACAGCTATTATCAGTTTGTCGTTATTTATCAATAAAGTTCAACCATCAAGCTCTAATGTTGGCCATATTTCCGACTTTGCTAAAAGTGGACCGCAGGCGCAGAATGGTTTTGACACCCTCTGGCTTACTCTGTTTAAATAGCAAGTGAACATTGCATTAAAAGCCAAGGTATGTCAGTCTAGAATTAGCAGGTATTAATTGCAAAGCTGCCAAGGTTCCCTGCAAATCCTAATGATTTTCTATGGGCTATCTAAATACTGGTCTGTTGTGTTAAGTCTGAGGCCCAGTTTACTACTTGTATTTTGAGTAGCATTAGATAGATGAATGGAGATACATCCAGAAGACCGAATCTCACATCTACTAAGCTTGTTCCATTTTAATAGGATTCACAACACACAGGTAGTTCAATCCCAGCACTTCTGCTAATAAATTAATATTAAGTTTATCAGGACAGAGAGCTAACAGTGTGTCTATCTTGTACATGCTACATTCACACGTGATGTAATGCTACATCAGACAGCTGGTCCTTAAAGGATAAGTTCGGTTTTTTGACACCTGGACCTTATTTTTAGGATTAAATACGCTCGTAGACTCACCCAGACAATTTTGGCAGAGCTCGGAACCGTTTTCGAGCAATTTAGATCCATCCGACGGCGTTTTTTCTCATGCCATAGTAGCAGACGGGGCCAGAAATCGTATTTTGGGGGGCATCAATACGTGTTTCCTCTGGTCTCAAGTCCCACTCTGAGCAGCAAAGGCACTCCTCCTCTGTTGCCATTGCCGTGCAATGTCCACAACAACACCACCAGTTAGCCCCCATTCGTGGACGTGCAGTGGTTGCTTGTTCTCTGGCCAGCTGTTCGGCTCTTTCCCTCTGCATCCTCCTTTCAAATAGCTCCTCGTCGGTATATTCTGGCTCAAAACGATACGGGCATCCATTATACTCAAAGTCGTCGTCAGACACTTCTACATTGGATAAATATTCCGCCATGTTGCACAAAAATAGCCGTGTAGCCGTGTAGCCTAGCAACAACAGCAGCTCTACTCAGCTGCGCTCTTGTCTATGACGTCACCAAAAGTTACCCATCCTTGTAAAGCCCCGGATGACCATAACAACAAAGTTGAGCGGACATGGTGATAACACTGGCCATTCATTTATAAAATGTAGCTGAAATGAGCGAGTTTCGCAGCAGATAATGTCTAATTTAGGGGCTTCGATTTCTGGCCCCGTCTGCTACTATGGCATGAGAAAAAATGCTGCTGGATAGATCTAAATTGCTTGAAAACGGCTCCGAGCTCTGCCAAAATTGTCTGGGTGAGTCTACGAGCGTATTTAATCCTAAAAATAAGGTCCAGGTGTCAGAAAACCAAACTTATCCTTTAAAGATACATAAAGTTTCTAGGGATGTTAGTATCCTCCTTGAGGTTTAATAATTAAAAAAGATTTATGCACCTCTGAGAACCAAAAAGTGGAATGGAAATCACATCTCTTATCGATTACCCATATTTTGAGAACTTGGAACCGGTTCGCAAGTGGAACTGGTTCTAGGTACCCAGTTCTACACATAGTCCACCCTCTTTGCACTCTGCACTGCATGGGTTTGAGCCAGGGTTGCCATCTGGATCGAAAAATATAGACATCTCAAATAGGGCTTTGAGATTCTTAAAAAAAAAAAAATCAGTGTTACACCACGGTATTGACTTTATATTATAAGAATATTATGTGCTTTCTGCCTCCAAACTTAATCTCTTTTGTCTCTCAATTTTCACAGTTAGTAATCATGCAAACCATTTGATTAATATATCCATCACTTATCCTCATTTTCTCTACAAGACTGTTTGCCTCTACTGTTATTACCTGCTCTTGTGATGCTTCCTTGAAAAATACATGAGTAGCGCAGACTAAAAGTAAATAAAAAAGAAATTGTAGTTTTTAGGGGGGGTTTTGAACAACAATTTTCAAACTAATCATAGATGCTGATTAACATTTTGGTTAATTACCAAATGTACATCTGTATAGGAAAAAGGGATGGAGTTGATAGTTTAAAGCTCTTTTTATAACATGTCCAGTTTCTGTGAAAAGCTGCCTTGTTAGAATAATTAATACAGCTCTGTCCTAACTGTCCTAACCTTTTGTACTCTAACAAGCTGGAAACCCACCTACAAGAATTTCATTAGTGATGGTGAAGAGGACTTCTGCCATGCTGTCGCTGAAAGTGTCCCAGTTCTCTGTCCCCTCACATGTGACACAGATCTTATGTTTTTAATCTGTGAGATGGGGAGAATGCCTCATGAATTAGATTCTTTTTGTATTCCATCTGGACCACATGGATATGTCACACGCAGTGCCAATTTTGATCCCCAAGACATGTGACCTACATTCAACTTGCATTTGAACACGGCAATTAGAATTTGTCAGTGTTACCATGACAATAAGTCATTCTTTCATAAGACACTTGAGGCACCTGGCACACTTTGGTAATTTGGCTCTACCACAAAAAAGAACAAGGACACAAACCAGTGAGCACTTACAGGAAGCTTTTTAATACCTCTGTGTCGGCAATCACCAGGGCCACAGGAAATGTGTTTTTGGGTTGCCTGTATGTCCTTCATGTTCCATTCTGAAGAGTGTGGTGTCTCAAGAACCCTTAATTGGATTTTCCACAATTTTGGCCAAATATCCACTCTAATAGAAGGCTGAAAGCATGTCCCTTTGAGTTGACCGAATCATGTAACAGTTAGATGTTTAAGTTTAAAGGTCAAAATATTTCAACTAATGTTTATCCCTGCAATTGAATGCAAAAAATGCTCTCAGGAGTTTCTTTAAATGTTGTGTGAATGTCTGCTCTTGTAAATAAAAGAAGTGATTGGATTTGGAAAAGAGGTGAACGATTTATTCATGGTGGCGCAGTGGGTAGTGCTTGTGTCTCACTGCAAGAAGTTTTGATTGTGACTATGAATGGTTGTCTGTCTCTCTATGTGGCCCTGTAATGTGTACCCTGCCTCTACCCTAGTGTCAGCTGGGTTAAGCTCCAGCCCCCTGCAACTCCAAAAAGAAAAAGCAGTATAGATAATGGATGAATATGAATATATTTATTATGTTGCAATGTGTGCATGCGCAACGATCTCAATGATGGACCATAGACTGTGAAAGAACTGGATGAAGCCATGTTATGAATATCATAGGAGCCTTTGGGAAGCTGTTGAAGCCCTCTGATGGATGCTACCATACTGCAAATATGGTAGTTCCATCGACTCACAGACATACAGGTTAGACTTAAGGTCATCTGACCAACACTTAGAAAAACTTCTGGCATCTCTGCGCCTGAGCTCAACTGAGATGGAGTGAAGCAAAGGGAAAAAGTGTGCTGTGCTCTGATGAGTCCACATTTCAGATTGTTTTTGGAAATCATGGATGTTGTGTCCTCCAGACCAGAGGGGAAAAGGATCATCCAGACTGTTGTCAGCACAGTCTTCAACAGCCAGCATCTGTGATGGTATGGGGGTGTGTTAGTGCCCATGGCATGGGTAACTTGCACATCTGTGAAGTGCTGAAAGGTACATACTGGTTTTGGAACAACAAATGCTGCCATCCAGCTGACGTATTTTTCAGGGACGACCCTGCTTATTTCAGCAGGACAATGCCAAGACACATCCTGCAGGTGTTACAACAGCATGGCTTCAGAGTAAAAGATACTAGACTGACCTGTCTCCCACTGAAAATGTGTGGCGAATTATGAAGTGCGAAGTGTGGCAATGGAGACCCCATACTGTTGAGCAACTGAAGTTGCACATCAAGCGGTAATGGAAAACAATTCCACCTACGAAGCTTCAACAATTAGTGACCTCAGTTCCCAAATGCTTATTGAGTGAAATGTGATGTACAGCTGTAAATATGCCACTGTCCCAGCTTTTCTGAAATGTGTTGCAGGCATCAAATTCAAAATTAATGAATATTTGCAAAAAATAAGAAGTTTATCAGTTTGAACATTAAATATCATTGTATCGAATCCAATTGAGTATAGGTGGCAAAGGATTTGCAAATTATTGTATTCTTAGTACATACATTTTACCCAACTTTAATGGAATGGGGGATTGTAAGTTGTTGTACATTTGTTGCAGTCACCCTACACTGTTTTTATGGCCTAGAGTTGACAGTCCTATCTGTAGCAATGTCGGCCCTGGCTTCCATGGTGATTCTTTTTGTAAAGCAGCACTGCTGATCTCTGTCACTGTGGCTAATGTTTATGCTATTACTATGTTCCTCATACAACCCCACTTCAAAAAAAAATCCAAGCTATCCTTTTAAGAATAAGATTTGTACCAATAGCATTGCCAAAAAACAAACAAACAAAAAGAAACACCTCAGCCCATCTTGGCCCACCACGTTACTTTTACATTAATATGTTTACTTTGCAAAGGCATAAAAACACCAGGCAGTAGTTCTAGTTTTTCATTTGAAAGACATCCACACTCACTTTGGAAACAATACTGGCTTAGAAATATGTAATATATATATTTCATCCAAGGTAATTCTAATTCAACACCTGCCTTTCTACTGTAAATCATTTCAAATTCAGTGAGAGTTCCAGCATAACACTTTCAGTTTTATTCTACTCTCACAGAATAAAAAATCTTGTGAAAACACTGGTCCATGCAGCAGTGGATGATTTAAAATCAGGAGAATTTTTGTGTGTAACCATATGTTTCTACAATACAGGCAGTGTCAGGCAGTAAGCCAAACTACAGCAGAGCTCATCCCATGGCAGCTGTTTGGCAAACAAGTAAAATGCCACCATGAAGCAAATAAATAATCCATGCCTTTAATTAGCACCCCTACTGCCACAATCGCCTCCTCCGCCCCCACCTCCTCCTCCTCTTCGTCTACTGCTTTTTCTCTAAAGTCAAGGGCTGACATGACTTAGTTTTCAAAGAGAATATGAGAGCAGCCACCTCTGCAGTTCAAGGGTGATCATAACCAGCGGCCCTCTTCAGTTCGAGGGCTTTGGCGTGTTTGGATCCGACACGGAAGGAAAGAATGTCGCAGCTGTCAAATATTGCGGGGGCACAGTGTCGGGTGACAATAGCTCTGGGAAAAGACTTTGTAAATGATTTCAGTTGACAGCTTTGTGATGGATGAGTGACGTGACAGAAGTTTCCATGTGATGGTGGCAATGTGATACTGATGCTGTTGTATGTTTATAGGAGAAAATTCAACACCCAATCATTTACTGATAATGAGTCATGTCAAACCAAATTTAATCATGAGAGGAGACTTAACCTTTGACCTGGCAAACACTGAAGATAAAAGGAATTAAGATATTTTATGATACTAGAGCAGCAATAAGAAAGAATTTGGTTTGAAGAGTTTCAAGTCCCCACTGAGGGCCCCTACACTGTCTGAACACACACAGCTATGTCACTTTCTCCTCCCAGAAAACACCTGTTTGTTGACATACAGAAGGTGGTGAAGTTACTATGGTGCAGGACCCTGCAGAAGTCCAACTTTACCTAAGAACACCCACTCACACATATTAGAAAACACACCCCAACCCAAAGTTTGATGCTAACTGTGAGGCAGTCTGTAAAAAGTCCCACAAGCATTTGTGCTTTTCAAAGAAACTTTCATATTTTCTATGGCTGAAAAGTTTCCATGTATCTCCAAAACATTAAAAGAGGGATTTAATTTTTCCCAAAGACTGTAAATTTGTTTTATCCAGCAATACATTGAACCAATTTTTTGCAGGCATCAATTTTCAAAAATAAGAGTTTCTTTCTTGGACCACTGCACATGGGCAAGGCTTGCTCCAGTGACAGTTAGGAAGCTTGGGATGGTCACGCTTGCAGTGGTAGGAAAGTAGCATGACCAGTAGGAGCTTCACAAACACAGGTATGAGCTGTAAAGACGTTTAAATACTGCTAATCATTGTCATCTCTGATCTATTTCTCTGTGTTCAATTTAACCTGCAAATTTAAAGCCCCACTACGTAAGATTCAGGTTTGTCTGCTCTCGAGGGGCCGCTCTGGTTGTTGGGTGTAATTGCACTGTCGTAACACAGTGCCTCACAGCAACGTGCCTTTGTTGACATACAGAGCCGGAAGAAGCGAGTCAACAGGACATCTGAAGACATAGAAGAAATAGTGAAATAGTGAATGACCGAGCGTCACGACGCCATGAATATCTCCAGCAATCTGAGAAACTCGCCGGCAAATAACCGCTGGCAGCATTTAGTGACAAAACAATGTCCGCCAAGTTACACAAAGCATGCAATGCTATGGAGCAACCACCGACTGAAACCAAGTGTTGAACAGGGAAAACACGACGAAAGCATAACTTACCTCCCCAGCAGTAACTTTGCAAGCTCGGCGTCCGTCTTGCAATTTTCCATCTCCCGACGTTCTCGCCACCAAGCAAAGTGGGCTCCAATGTTAATTCTAGTTTTGTTCCTTGCGTTGTCCGATAGTCTGTTTTTGGCCCTTGAATCTGGAGAAAGAGTCCTCCTCACACGCTTTGTGGATGCCATGGCTGCTACTACTACATGCAAAACACCGGCTTCTTTAGCTGGAAGCCAAATCTCGCGTAGTGCTGTAAAGCAGTTTGCACTTCTCCCAGCCGCTCCCGATATGTGTCCCCGTCACGGGTGCTGTGGGGGGAAGGGGGGCGGGGGCATTCTCTCAGTTACAGCGCCGAGCTCCACTGAACAGACTTTGGAGAGAATATTTGAAGGCTCAAAAAGATCTGCAGTGTTGCTTTAAATAACATTTTTAACATGCTCATTTTCTAATGCCTGATAGGTATTCATGGGTACCTGACCTGGTGCAGGACTCTGCCATGATGTCTATAGTCAATCTAGTCACTAGGTGTCATTAGAGAGGCTAATTCATTACATGGTAGTTGAGGTCGGTTAAATGGGCTTTTCCATCTCTTAGCCTCACTCTTGTTTGCTAATTGGCTCCTGTTGCTGAGGGTGAGCTTGTACGCAGGCTGAACAAAATATTATTTTTCCACCACAAATTTAATGTGTACATGCGCAATAGTCTCATTGCAGGACATGCAATGTTAGGTGTTCTTTAAGGATGTCATGAAGCACTTAGGTGTTTGTTACTGGAGACCTAATGACCTCACTTACTAATGGTGCGTTACAGTTGTACTGGGAAGTCAGGATTTCTGAGTTCTGAGTGGGAAATTTCAACTGGAATGCCCCCTGAAGTTGGAATTCCAAGATGTGATGTAATTCTCCCTCCCCTCTTCTCAGTTGTAAATGGAACGCAGCATAATCAATAAAAGTGTGTCAGATATCAGCCTCAGTAATCAGAAACCTGAACACTGTGCATACATCCTCTCTCTGTGTCTCCTGTATTCATGACAGGAGACATACAAAGCACTTAAAATGCTGGAAATCATGAGCCCTGTGAAGAGATTCTGCATCTCTTTATCATATCTGTAGGTTAAGTTAATGTGAATGTTAAGGGTCAAATGAATGTACACCTAATAATGACCTTTTGCATGCCATGTTCATAGGTAACATAGATGTAGGAGGTCAAGGTGAGCTGCTGTGGAGCTCAGTAGATAATAATTTGACATATTTACAAAAAGTGTGTATGTGGAATGATGACGCTGGTTCAGTTGAGCTGAGTTTGATGCCTTTGCTCTTTAGTTCTCTGCCCAGTTGCCAGTATTTTATGTCCCCAGTTTCTTTTTGCATTGCAGAAACTTTCTCAAATGGTCTTTGCCATGAAATATTCACTTTTTTAAAATAAGTCCTACACCCACATGTTTCAAGAAGGTTCTTACCTTCACCTGAACCAAAACTTGATGTTCTGTGAATTTCTTGACCTCAGCTCAGTCTATAGAACAGTAGGTGGTGAATGGCCCTTAAAGGGATAGTTCAGGATTTTGAAGTTGTGTTGTATGATGCACATAGCATAGGCATTAACATCAGCCTCTGATGGAGTGATCAGCTCAGCATCTGTACAGAAAGAGCAGTAAAGAGTGTTTAAAGTGATATTGTTGAGATTAAACTCAGACTGTATTTTGATCAGTACACATTTGGCAGGAGAACTCATGGGCTGTGCTTTGCACCAAAGCAGTGCCATAACAAAGCAGCTCGGTAGTGGAAAAATAAAGTTGTAATGTATTCAGTGCAGTGTGTAATCACTTTATCCTTTTTTGTGGTGGGTTTCCAACTAGATCTCTTATCTCTTGAGAGTTCCTTTAAAATCCTAGTTTTTCTGCCTTAAATGAGTCAGTATTTTAAAATGACCTCAGCCTGAAATATAATGATCACATATGAATTATACTTCTGGTATATTAACCCTTTAAATGAAAGTATGTGTCCAAAGTTTGTTTTTTAATCATATAAAACAAGACACAAAGTAATTTTCATAAATTACTATTCAAGGAGTCTTTCATTATTATTATTAGGCACTGAGATGGATCAATGATTGGCAGCAACATTGATTTTGATGCATTGATGCATTTTTTATTTATTTATTTATTTATGCAGTGTCAGGTTAAAAAAAAAAAAAGGACTCACTCCTGATCCTGGGGATAAAAATGCCAGCCTCCTTAAATTTGCTTGCATTCAATGTTTTTCCACTTTCATGGGTCAATATTTTAAAGTTACTTTTGTTTGATATACAAATATCAAATATTGAACTTATAGGGGGTTGGCCAGTATGTAAAAAAAACTATGTTTTTTTTAATCAAAGGCGTTAGATGTAGTTCTTGATTGGTGGACAAATTTAAAATTAAAATGGAAAGCTCCTGGTCCTAAATTAAATCTTAACATAAAACAATTCAGGAGTTCATGTTAAGATAAATATAGAATAAAAATTACATTTTTAATGGAACAAATGTGTAGGTTTTTGTGTTGCTTAGCCATTTTAGGCTAATTAAAAGAACTAAAAAGACAATTCTAAGTATATATATATATAGAGATATATTATCTGGCAAATTTAAACTATATTCATTCAACACAGCTAAAATGGCTTAAAAAACTGAATGGCACATTTCCCTATAGCCGTAGCTCCTGTGCTTACTCTTTCTGCACAGATGCATAGCTGATCTCTATCAATGTAGCTAATGTTCAGGCTAAGGCCATATTCTTCATACAACACTACTTTTATCCTGAATTAGTCCTTTAAACTTTCTAAACATTTTCATAAGTTCAAGTGTAAAAGGTACTTGTAATGTTGATGTTTGGTTTACTCACTAAGATTAATGGTGCTGGTGCTAATGACATTAAAAGTGAATTGATAACAGCAAAGTAACAGTTTTTGCTGGAAAATGCCATATTTTGCATCCCCACCCACCTTACCTAAACCAAACGTGATAAGTTTCAGCATTTAGGAACTCTCCTGACAGATCTGTTTTCTCTGGCTCTCCACCAGTTGGAAAACATTTCTCCCAGGGGATATTTTCTCAGCCTGTGTTGTGGTGTTAGTGGTGAAGTACACTTCCCTTAGGCCATGTCCAAACAAGATAACACACAATGTTGAATATGACAGTCACCTTATCCATGTCAATGACACTGCTGTGATGAAAGTACAGGAGAAAAACAGTCCAGAATCCACGGCAACTGGGCCAACTTTTGACTTTTGACACCTTATGTTACCTACAGGTGATTATGATTTACATAAAGTTTAAAGAGCCATTTAGTTCCCTAGATGTTCTTTAAAACTGTTGGCTGATTTGGCATGCTGGAGGTAAGGTAGCTTTATAAGTCTTTGGGGCCCTCACACAATGTTTTACTTGATCATTTTGTATTGTTCCAATACATCTTTTAATTATTATATCCAGTCTTTAAAAACTAGCTTCAGAGGGTCCATATTTTACATTAACTCAGGTTCATATTTTGACTTTATGACTGCTTAGGAATTTTTAAATACATTCTCTTCAAAAAACTTTGTTGATTTCAGATATTGCATACCCCTGATCCCAATATAATCTGGTTATGTCTGTGATGCTTTGTTTAAGCAATAAAGAAACCAAAATTTTATTAGGGATGCACATTTTTTGATTTTTTTTTCAGATATCCAGTAAAATATCCGAACTCAATATGGCAGTAACTGATATTTTTCGTCAAGAGCATGAAGTCGTTTCTTTTTAAAAACTGGCTTACTTTCAATGTGACAATTTATTTGCGTAAGGAACAGATGAAAACAAGAAAAACAACTTTTAACTCTTGAATGAATAAAACGACTGATTTTTAAACTTACCCATGCAGTGATGATAAGGTGAAGCAGTATGGTACATTTGTGTATTTGCAAATATTACAGTTGTTAATAGGGACATGTATGGTCAATTTGTTGGCTGTAAATATCAGCATAACTTTCAATATTGAATGATACTGACATCAAAGTACTGTTTCAATGCAATAATCTCATATAAAATGGTTTTTAAGCTAGTCTGACATACTTTTTCCTAAATGCATTTATCAGTGCTGCATTAAAGGCCTATTTTAGAAAACGTTGCAACAAACTACTTTTTGCGTATTACAAAACAAAACCAGTGATCAAGTTATTTATTTATTTATTTATTGTTTATTTGACATGGACACACAGTAACATTGATGCTGTCATATTTAAATATACACAGGTCCCAAATGCACTGCTGTAAGTGTTTATAGCACAGTGCTAATTTTCAACACCAGTCCAAGGGAGGCTTTTAAGGATTCAAATTGTACAAAGAGAAATTTATGAAAAATAACAGAGATACCCATGACACAGTTCATTAGAAAATACATCAGAATTAAAACATCCAGAACAGATGAAGATAAAAGTTCAATTATCAAAGATCATTCTGGGAACTTCAATTTTTCTTGTTGTTGCACATCATGGCAGATTTTGACTTTGTTATGTCAACAATTTTTAAAAATATAAAGTTGACTGGTGGGCCACATAGAGTGGGTAGGGGTCCCCCTGGCTTGCCGCCCACCCTGGTCTACAGTATCCCTTAATGTTTCTTTCTCATGTGTCATGACATGTGTCTGTCCACATCTTTCAACACTCCATTGTTGACTCTGCAGATGCCGCCTAACAACTCTGCATTCCTCTAAATTCTAAACCCAAATGAATCCTTGCAGTCATTATCTGAACAGTGCCACATAGACAGGGGGTCTCTTTCCCCATAAAAGCAGTATAGGGCCCACATTAACCAGTCTTGATATGTCCTTAGAGTATTACTTTTTAGCTTGAAAACACTTTTACACTTTTACATTTCATGATTTACTGTTTCAATTTTAAGCATACATGTTGGCACAGAAGAAAAAAATCCTGGATTGTTTTTCACTCCAGCTTGTGTGCTTTTGCTGCCCAACTTTCTTGGCACAGAGATGCTGAAATCATGTGCAGAACATTAGATTGATTGATGACTTATGTAACTGAAGCCATTACAAAGCAGTTTACATCTCCAAGATCCAACACTTTATAAGATCCAAGTGCTGGACCTCAAGTTCCTCTGCTGCTCGTTATGACTTAAATCTGTTCTACTGAATATTTCTCCAAACTCTCAGCTGAGTGTGATGGAAACTGCCTGTCATCTTCTTTTGAAAAGTACAGTTCGGCTTGTTTTAGTTAGAATTTCACTCTGAACTTCAGTGGCAGCCCTCCATAAGTGAGTCAAACTCTCCCATCAGGCATGGCTTCTGAGTCCAAGTTGACAGTGTGAGTGGTGCCTCCAAGTTCATCATTTTATCTTCTGAATTTAACAGACTGCTCCTGTCTGAACTGATAACATTTTTATTTCTCTGAATTTGTTCATGAGCCACCCTTTTACTTGTAATTTATCTGAGAACGACAATAAAGAGACTTTTAAAAGGAATAAGTCATTTGTCAGGGAATAAAATATTAAAGAAACAGCACTTTCAAGAAAAAGTGGGACAGAGTCAAGTCTGTGTCATGTATCTCAGTGGTAATGTGTCAAAATGTGAATTGACAGGGTCTGTTACAACAGTCTTCATTATCTCTGATACTGCTAACGCACTGATTCACTGTAGTTCTCCTCAGTTCAAGCAAAGGTCTCAAATCAGTGATTTCAGGTCCTTTTTCCAGGTCTTCTATTCTGACTGAGTCCATCATGATTTATTATTCTAACCCACTAGCATCAACCTGTGGTCAGCAGGGACCATTCGATGATCGATGGGAGCCCGGAGGTCACACAAGTGGGGGTGCCAAAGAGGTGCTTGGTATTCAACAGGCCTCCTGAAACCAGCATGATACTTCTGAAATTGTATTTATCACTTAAGAAAGTGGAGGAAGAACATGAAATGGCTTTCCTCACAGAGAGTCTGAAGTTGGAGAGAGTAGGTTTTCTATAATGGCTTCTCTGAACTGCAATGCCACCAGATAGAAATAGTTTAAAATAGGATGTTTTAGGTTTTTTGTCTGTGTTTTGTACAATTCTGCCCCTGCTTGATCTGTTTCACATCAAGTAACTGCATAAACTGACACCTGAATTTCCCCTCTGGGGATCAATAAAGGATTATCTTACATCAGAGCTTTCACATCTCCATGAGATATCAACATATATCTCATCTATCTGGGTGTCGCCACAAACATAGTGGGCAATATCATGTGTGCAGAATGTTTGTATTTCATGTATGATGTATTTTTGGTAAGACAGTTAAAGGTCCCATATACTGCAAAATGGAATTTTCTTTGCTTTTAATGTTATTAGAAGGGGCTTCGGAAGCAGAACAGTGAACCACTTTTAACGGGATAGTTCAGGTTATTTGAAGTAGGGTTGTGTGGCATGAGTCTGAACGTGTGCCAGAGCGTCACAGCTGAATACCCTCATCTTTCTGAGGCTAAAATGAGTACAGTAAAACAGTGTAAAACAGGAAAAGTATATCATAAGCTAATGACAAGCACTGCAATAGAATTAAATTAAGAGGCTAATCATATCATCTTGCTGCACTGATGGAACGTTCATTCTGGGGAGTGCCTACGTCTTGACGCTGCTGTAGGTTGTGTTTATAAGAGCAACAAGGCACACCTCTTACATACAAACACCACCTTACCACTGTCATTACAACAAATTATCACTATTATCACTGAAAATAAAGTATCAGAATGTTTGGCTTGCACCTTTCCTTTGTCTCCACTTTTGTGCAGTTGCAAGACTCAACCAAATATGCAAAAATATTCCTAAACAGCAATGTTAACTAATTTATTTAGTGCAACAATTGCACATCCATACTGCTTATTGATACAAGTAAGTCAATCACATGGCAGTAACTCAATACATTCAGGCACATAGACATGGTCAAGACACACTGCTGAAATTCAGACTGAGCATTAGAATGGGAAAGAAACGTGATTTAAGTGACTTTGAATACAATATGTTTTTTGTGCCAGACAGACCAGTCTAGATATCGGAATTATCTCACATAACCCTCTCTTGGGTTTACTGAGAGTGGTCCAAAAAAGATAAAATATACAGTATGTGGCAGCTTCTGTGGGTGAAAATGCTCTGCTGATGTCAGAGGTCAGAGGAGAATAGTCAGAGTAGTTAGAGACAACAGAGTGAAATCAGTGACTCAAATAACAACTCACAACAAGATCGATCCTGCATGCATGACAAGTCGAATCTTAAAGCAGATGGGCTACAGCAGCAGAGGACCACACTTGGTGCCACCCATGTCAGCTAAGAGTAGGAAACTGAGGCTATAATTAGCATGGGCTCAACAACATTGGACAATAGAAGACTGGAAAAGTGTTGCCTCATCTGATGAGTCCCCCCTTGTATCAACGGTTCAGGCTGGTGTTTACATGGTGTAGGGGATATTCTCCAGTCACAGCAGATATTCAGATATTCTCTGGGCCCTTCAGTACCAACTGAGTGTTGATTAAACATCACAGCCTACTTGAAGATTGTTGCTGACCATGTTCATCCCTTAAAGTCAGCGCAGAGCTTCAGTTATTACAGTTAAAAACTTCAGATCAGGCCAGAGCTATGGGTGTAGTCATGGACTCAGACTTGAACTTTTAAAACCACTTTAACACAATTACAAAGTCAGCTGAACATCACCTGCAGAACATCTCTAGGATCTGAGGATTTCTGTCTCAGCAGGAGCTAGAAAAACTGGTTCATCCATTCATCTTCAGTCGATTAGATTACTGTTACAGTGTCTTTACAGGTCTGACTAAAAGGACCAAATAGGTGGAACATATCACTCCAGTTCTGAGGTCTTTACACTGGCTTCCTGTCTTTCAGAGGATAGATTTCAAAACACTCTTGTGAGTTTGTAAAGCGCTGAATGGTTCAGGGCCCAAATCCATCAGTGACCTCCTTTTACCTTATGAATTATCAAGACCACTCAGGTCCTCTGATACAGGTTTGCTCTCTGTCCCCAGAGTCAGAACTAAACATGTAGAAGCAGCTTTTATATTTTATGCTCCACAGATCTTAAACAAACTTCCAGAAGACTGTAGGTCTGCTGAAACTGTCTGTTCTTTATATTAAGGCAGCGGTTTGGGGCATGTGGGTCTATATTTTGCTATTTTGAAAGAGGATGGGTTATGTGCCTTGGTTATAAATGGGTGTGCTTTGGGCATAACATAAATTAAACCAATCAGAGTGTCTGCTGTCATTCCCTTTAAATCAGTGAGTGTTTTGCTTTCTCCAAAGCTGGTTTGGATGTTTGGTCTGATTTTCAGAAATTATTAATTTTTTTCCTTTTATTATGCCACTTTACTTAAAGAACACAGAGAACACTGTATGAAATATGTTAATGCTCAGAGCATAAAAAATGATCCAAAACACAAGTCAGACACTTCTGGATAAAGAAACCTCATTGATTTTTTTTAATCTCTAGCTAAACAAGGTCAGACTTCTACATGGCTATGATAAACCTGTTTACTGTACCGCAGCATGGTGCTGCAGCAGGTGGTGCACGTGCCGAACAGCAAGAAGGTTGCTGGTTCGATCCCTGGGTTGGTCATGGCCTTTCTGTGTGGAGTTTGCATGCTCTCCCTGTGGATGCGTGGGTTTCCTCCAGGTAATCCAGTTTCCTCCAACAGACCAAAAATATGTTCTTCAGTCAATTTTTGACTCTAAATTGCCCTTGGGAATTAGTGTGTGAATGGTTGTCCATCTCTTTATGTGGCCCTGCAATCAGCTGGCAACCGGTTTAGGCTGTACCCCGCCTCCTACCCTATGTCAGCTGTTACAGGCTCCAGCCCACTGCAGGCCCCAAAAGGGATAAGCGGTATAGATGGATGGATGTTTACTGTACATCGAATAACTACATTTCATTTTCTCATTTCCCTGCAGGAACCATTGGCTCCTCATTCTCAGTTCCATCCCTGAAACATCACAGCATGCCACATAATTATTGGGGAGATTTATTAGTGTATGTATAAATATTAGAAATGTAGCTCTGTGCTTCAAGAAAGTCTGTAATGTAATGTTTTTCTTGTTGAGTATTACGTGCACTGGGGAGTGCTGAGGGGAAAAAGCGCACTGTCTTTCACCTCCAGTTATGAACTTTAAACAGAATTTTTCAACAACTGCTATGATATTTCGCAGAAGAGAGGTGCTGCTGTGCATCATATGTGAGTGAAACATATTCAGTATGTTTGTCTGTTTTGACCTCATCCATGTGTGCCAATCTCTCCAAGGCATCCTCAAAATAGTAGAAACACCCTGCACCACAAACTGTAGACTTTGACCAGGCATGAGGTTGAAAGCAAAATCAATTTCTGCATCAAATTAGGAACACACCAGCTTTGAGTGGCCACACCTCATTTTCAGACAAACACAGCCCTGAGCGCTAATGTGAGTGCATGATCATTTGCTATTCTATCAGTTGGAGCACACAGTGAATAAATGACCTGCTGCAGGCAGAAATTAGGGAAGACACTAGCGCTTTAGCCAATGCAATGGGTATATAAGCCTCAAAGACTGATTTGTTTACAGCTGCTTTTGAATAGATAATGAATCAGTCATAATGACCGTTTCAATACCAGCACTGCATTGGAAATACATTTAAGTTACTATTTACTATTTTCTATTTATTTATTATAACATTGCACAATACATTTTAAAATGTTTTCATTTGCAATTTGGAATCTTAATTAATAACGATTTCTCCTATGTTTTAGCTTTTTATATTTTTTTTGTTCAAATAAATGTGGGATGGAAACAGAACTGAAACAGAGACAGGTTGAGTAACTTCAAAATAAAACAGGAAGCATGAGACCTGAAATATCAATGGGCAAAAATAAAGAAAACTCAACAGACAGGTGATCATGACAGTCTTTCTTTTTCCTTTGTTATTGTGTTCTGATATACTTATAAAGCACTTTGAATTGCCTTGTTGCTGAAAGATGCTATAAATCAAACTTGTCTCCATTTTCTAATGCTTCCGTTCCTCAAGATTACACACCAGAAAGCTAACAAAGCTCAAATCACCTCAGACCTCTTTCTCTAACATGACAATGAGTTCACTAGTGGCATCCACGGCCAACAGATCTCAATCCAACAACCCCTGCAGCTATTGAATGACCATGTTAATCAGCCCAATATATCATAAGTATTCTTTCTATAGCCTTGTTGAATCTTTGCCACTGTCTCACAGTCTGGCAAAATGATGTAGTGAGTGCACTCAGATGATTACTCTACTAAAAATAGTCTGTCTTTTCGTCTGTTTTTTGTCTTCAACATTTTAAAACAGTCTTGAGCTGATAGAGTGCTTTTCTAGTCTTCACTACTCAAAGCAGCTTCAGAACACAGGTCAGATCTACCCATTCACTCTCACACTCACTCGGTCATGGTTGGAGTTTCTGGGCCCTAATTTCCTGGCTCAACTCAGGGTGGTGCAGCCTGGCGCACCCGGCGCAGTGGTAATTTTGTCCGATGCACCGCTGTGCGCAGCCAATTTGGCAATTTGGTAGACCGGCTGCGCCGAGATGGGGTGTGACAGAGCACCAGGGGGAGGTGTCGAAAGATTCAGTTTGGTGCAGGGACAATTTCGTGCCAAAAAACTGCGTGGAAGGTGCGCTGAAAGCTCGCCAGCTCCAACCTGGTCTATTGTCGGCGCAGGCGAGGCGCACCCCGTGCAGTGGTAATTTGGCTGACAGGCACACAGTGCGCACACGTCACCAAAACCTCACAGGCAGGTATCCAGAGTGTCAGGCACATTTCAATGCAATAAACAATCACAGCAACCACTATTTAATGAAACCATCTGAACCAGCACATACATTTGTATCTGTATTAGATTGTCCTGTCACATCTGATGTCAGATCAGAGACGTTTGTCATAATGGAAACTCAACCTGACAGCAGCTGGAAGAGTGACGCAAACTAATGAGTTCACATCTCTCAAGCCAACCACAAACAGCCACATCATCCGATATGAAGTATCCGGCTCCTCTCATCTCATGAAATTCAAAAGAAAAGAAAAAAGAGAGACGCTTGCTGAATAAATGTAAGTCACTCGGTGTCTTAAGGATTTACCTGCGATTGCCCATATTTCTCTGTTTTAATCTTTATTCTAAAGCCATTTGCACACCAGAAGCGTATTTTTCGATTATTTTGCACGTTATTTATTTTCTTCGAATCTACTGTTTTTCAATGCAAGCTTTCACACCAGCAACATTATTTCGCCGAGCGAAGTTGCGACTTTTGTTTTTCGGACCGAGGTCCACTTTTCCATAGTTTCACTTGCAACGAGTGCACATCCGACCAAATGCTCGTTGTTGGCATGTCACATAGTCCCGGAGCACAGATTAGCTACCGTCCAAGGCTGCAAGTCTGTCCTGATTCAGCAGACAACATTATAAGGCCACTTGCATCCTCACCAACTTCCTGCGGTCTGATCATCAGCTGTATGTCTGATGTAAGAGGACACACTGTTGTTTGTTTGTAAACAGTTCCAGCTGTGCACATAGCGCATCTGGTTCATTCATATGTGATGGGCTGCCTGTTTACTGTCTTGATCTTTTACTAGGCTAACCAATATGATATTAAAGACAAAAATATCTTAGCACAAGCTCAAGAAAAAATATATGAAAAGGAAAACTTTAAATCAGTGGCTCAGTCTGGAAGTGAAGGGTTGCAGCCCAGCTCTGTGTCACATGTGTCCTCAAGCACAACTCCCCCTGCTGTGTCAGTGGTAGGCTATGTAATGTGTTAACTGATGATACAAAAGAACTACTTACAAAGACTCTCCAAACATCAGTGAATAGATGTGAAACGGATGTGAATTGTAAGCTTGAGCTGTGGCTAAAAAGTGCTTAGAATGTGCGCGGTGCGATCGTTTTTTATTTTTAAAGTATTAAATCGCGTCGCTCCTGATGTGCATAGACAGGCGCGTCAAATTCGCCTCAGAATTATCTGCAATTTCGTGCCGTTTATTCGCGTCGCCGCTGGTGTGCAAAGGCCTTTAACGTGATCTAAAAAGATGGAGTACATGTCTGCAAGGAGGATGAGAAGGAGATATGGGGGGGGGGGGGGGGGTATTTCACCAAAGGTGCTGCTATTTAGTGATGACAGACCAGGAATGCAGGGGGATCACAAGCATGATGAATGGATTAGCCTGCTGCTGTGTTTAAATGTAATTATCACTTAATTTTGTGAGACAGGAACAGATTACATCTGTCCCGCAAGGTGGCCCACACGGTGACGCGCACCGTGGCCTCCGATGCGTGGCCCTGTGGCCCCTGCACTCTCCCAGTTGCTGCAAAAGTGACAGCGGTTTTGACCTTCTGGGAAGGACGGAGGCATGGGTGCGCCTCCCTGCGCCAGACTGCGCCGTGAACGAAACTTGCAAAATGCCCTGGACACACCCCGTTGGTGTGGCCTGCGCCTGGTCTACGAAATTAGAGCCCTCTATGTAAATTATCGATCAGTAATTCCATACCCATTTACATGTGACTGACAAAGCAATGGGAGCAACTTTTGGTTAAGTGTCTTGCCCAAGGAAACATCGCCATGTCCCAGCTGTAGCTGGGCTTGAATCTGGAAACTTCCAGTTATCAACCATGTGCACCATCAGACTGCACCACCAATACTCCAAATCAGTAAAAATTTGATAATCATCAAGTAAGCTTCACCTTAGCCTGTGTTTCACATTTCTCCAAATGGCTGTTGATTTAAAGATGTGTTGTTCATCTGTGGGAGATTTATGTACTGCTTCTAAAAGTCATGCAGGTTGTTTATCAGCTGCACACTGAGGTCAGAAGCATCGGCCTCCTGCTCTCTCTGGATCCTCCACACTGTGAAGGAGCAGAGCAGTGTGGAGCCCTGCAGTCACAGCAGCTCCAAGGATTAGACTGATATATGAGGCCAATACAGTATTGGCTTCCTGTCTAAAATTTTTTATAGCTCCATGGTATATCATCTTAAGAGGTCTGGTTACAGCAGGCTTTCTCAGACACTGTGAGGCTACACAATCACCTAATTGTTAGAGAATCAGTGAGTGCATAAGGATCTCCAGCAGGGAGCTTTTTCTCTGATCTATCAAAATTTAAGAACCATTTTTATCATGATTCTTATATCAAGAGCATAAATCCAGCATTAAACCAAAGCATGACACCCCTAATGCTCTGGTAATGGTTGGTCATTGATTTTTAGATTAAACTGATGCTCCTGTTGTTAAAATGTCACTCCACAAAAAGACTTTTGTCATGACTTTATTACTGCTACACCATTGTGCTTTATGTTTCTGACTGACTGTAGCCTGCCGAGGGACTGCCAGCTGGCTGAGCTTTGTCCCCATGACTATAATTCTCCCCAGCTCAGCGGGCCATGCAGTAGACTATGTTTTGCATTTTACCTGTGAAGATGAGGTACTCAAGATGAAGTTGTCAGTCTGTGAATTAATTGCTAAGGCAGTGATTACCAAAGTGGGGTCTGGGGGGGCGGGGGGAGCAGAAATTTTGACCTGGGAGGCCTGGTAAGGATAAATAACATCTGCATCTGCAATGTTGAGCACTGTCACTTCAAAAAAAGCACATTTTGTTAGAGAACTTCCAACACCTTAAGGCTACCAATGAATCCACACCAGACTTCATAACAACAAAACACACTCACCGGCCACTTAAATGGGGGCACGATGCTGGGTCGGAGCCCCTTAATTTTTCACTGCATATACAACAAGGTGCTGGAAGTGGTGCTCAGAGGTGACGATAAATGGAAAGTAGGCCTGAGCTTGTATAGTGTTTTTATAGCTTTTCTGACCACTCAAAGAGCTTTCACACAGCAGGTCACATCTACCTATTCACATCCAGTCATGCTCAAATTCACTTATTGATAGTTTGGAGTTTCTGTTTAAGTTATCTATCAGTATCAGCTAACACTAACCTTGCGTAGAAGCTGCTTTGAGTAGCGAAGACTAGAAAAGCACTCTACATAAGGCTGGATCAGCCTGATTCAATGTCTGTAATTAGGCAGATCCATCTTGCTAAGCTCCAATCTACAACGACTGCTCTTGGCTCAAAGCGGGACAGCCCAGTCAGAGTCTTTTAGAGCAGGAAGACGTGAAAGAGACGAGCAAGACAACCGCAGGAAGTGACTGCACTTATAGAGATTAGCATAGCTGCAAACAGCTTCAGTTACAGTTTTATCAGATTTTGACTGTATTTCTTTATCAAATGAAAAACAAATACCAACACGATTAACTTCTCTATAGTAAGGATTGTTTTGCTCTACTTCACATGTTTTGACCTGAGTTTGTTTTACAAAGTGGCCCATGTTCTGTTATGCAGTAGTGCCCGCCTACTGCATTATCTGATTGGCTTGTAATAAATGTTGATTGACTGAACGACTGTCCAATCACATGCCGGATAAGCTTTTGAAAGGTTCTTCCCTGTCCCTCCATCTCCCAGATGGATTGGTGAAATATTTTGAATGGTCCATCTGGTGTGTCAGGTTAAAGTAACACATTCATGGTCCATTAAACTATCAGACACTGACACAGACAATCCATAATGACATGATAGCATCACACAGAAGTAGATTTGTCAGCTTCTCATCCATGGTGTGAATCTTCCTTTCCCCCACAACCCAAAGGTGCTCTACTGGATTGAGATCTGATAGCTGTGAAGGCCACTGGAGTACCGTGTACCCATCATGTTTAAGGAACCCTATATACCCTATATACCCATATATCCATTCATATATCCATCTATATATCCATCCATCCATTCATATATCCATCCATCTCTTTATCTTTGCCTCTAAACTGTGTGTTCTGCTCCACTTCATTCTGTAAAATCATTTTGTTCTATTCTTCATTTAGAGAGCCCCGCCGTGTAGAATTTTTGACACCTCATGCTAAGAGTACTGACTGTTCCTGTACTGCACAAGGCATAAAAAACAGGGGGGAAACACAAGATATTAAATTATTTTTTGTCCTTCAACTCTTAAAAGATGTTAATTTGGTTTAAAGTTAATGATAGTGCAAAAATTAACAAGAACAGAAGCCCTTCAGCTAGCACTTAATCACAACAAACTGAATATTTTAATGAAGTGATTTATCGCATTAAGTAGCAATTATTTATTTCCAAACACTCTGCCTTTGTCATAAACTGATTAATAATGATTTCAATAAAAAACTCTAATAATATTATGACAGTATGAAATGAATTTCAGTCCTATCCCATTAAGAAAATAAGAGATGGAGTCATGGTTTCATCAAAATCAGCTCTTCATTAGTATGCAGATTAATGCAGCTCCAGCTCTTGAATCTAATTAAATAATCCTCTCCATACCAGGGTCCTGTGGAGCTGCTTCTATCATGTTGTTGAGTTATGTTCACAGGACTGTTCAAACAGACGGACGCCATCGAGAGGACGCTCTGGACCACTGTGGTGAGACATGAGAATAAAATAACTCCCTGTCAGCAGCCTCTAATTACCATCTGCAATTTAGAATGTTGAGGGAATATGCTTATCTTTGAATAACAATATGCTTATATTACCTAATTAATGATATGATTACCCAACAAAAAACACATTTATGTCACTGTATAGCCTGAAAATGTAAAGTTAGATATATAACAGAGGACTATGCTATGAATGGTGAGGCTACATTTCAATACTGAAATATCCCAGAACATAAAATAATGTTTTTAAATCATAAAAAATATTAAGCAACAATAGGTGGACTAACATGATGTGCATGTGTATGAAACAACACCCACTTATATGAAAGGTGAGCCCTCTACTTTTAAAGTTTGTTCTTATTAGATGATAGAGGTTCATCTGTCTGCACTACTGGACCTGTAAACTCTATAAATGTTTGAAGCACACATAAAAACACATTCAGGCCGTCTGTAGCTCCTGTGTGTGATTAAAGGTTCATTTTTTCTCCTGTGCTTTCACTGAAGGAAAAATGGGCCATATGAACAGGCGCTATCAACATCCCATGTCACAGTATTGCACCTTCAAAATAAAGGTTTTTAATATACATGAGGGATGGGGGCCTGTTTATAAAAACTTTACTGGAAATAACAAGTCTAAGCCTTAATGTGTGCTACATAGTGGTGCAGCAATGAGGTTGCTCTCCCCATGCAAGCGTTGGTTGTGTCCAGGTATTCTGGCCTCCCACAGATCAGAAAACATTTTCATTAGGTGAATTAGTCACTCTAAAATGTCCCTTTTGGTTTAAGTGTATGTGTGAATGGTTGTCTATATGTGTCAGCTCTGAGATTGGCTGGCAACTCCACCTCCTGGGGTCTAACATATGCATTGTTATTCATACCACTTATCCCTCCCAGGGTTGCAAGCAGCTGGAGCCTGTCCTATCTAGGGAGGGGTCAGGGTACACCCTAGATCAGTCGCCACATTGAGAGACAGACAGTCTCTCACACCTAAGGGCAATTTAAAGTCACCCATTAACCTGACAAGCATGTTTTCTGGTTTATGGGAGGAAGCCAGAGTGCCAGGAGAAAACCAAGGCATGCACGGGGAGACCATGCAAACTCTATATGACCTGCTGTGCCACCATGCTGCCTGGGGTTAAACACAGCCTCCATTTAATATCAGTATTGTTTTTTTCTTGTTCCCTTGGTGCTGAGAAAGTTAGAATCCCTCGTTGGATCTGGTGAGTGGAGAGGTAGCTCTTCAGTTTCTGGGCACTGCCCCTGTTACTTGGAGCAGGACTAGACCCTCTGACTGCTTGGAAGCTCTTTTACATGCAGCCTTTCACTCTGACATGTCTTCACTGGTGCACGACCATAAGGTCCTGTTTATGCAGGTATGTTTGTGCTTATATCTGTGTGTGGCATGTCCAGTAAGAGCGTGAGACAGTATTATATCTTCAGGGGCTCCTCCTCTTCACCTTCTTCTTCTCTTAACTGAAAAATTTATGATAGAAATTTTGGATTTAATCTTATAGACACCTTTGTTGTCTTTTTTGATGATGATGGCTGATGGAAGAACTGGGGAGGGGGAGAAATCATTGAAAATCTTTGCATAAAGACCCTCTCTCATGAAAAACTAAATGGTGGAAGTTCCACTGGATGCCCTGGTTCATGTTCTTATTACTTTCCAGAATCTTCTTTAGTCCCATTGCTATTTTAATATCAGTTTGATTTTCACCCTGAAATCTCTCTGAGTATTGACTCTGACTTAACAGCTGGTAAAAGTCCAGATGAGGCGAGAGGGGAGTTGACAGAAGAGTCACATGCTCATCTGATTTGACTTCAATTATTATAGAGAGCTCACAGCAATAAGCTTATGGACCAGGAGAGTGCTTCAAGTATTTTTTTTAATCTCCTTTTGCTCTGGGTTTAACCTCACGAGCTACATTCACTCACTTTTTACTAGACTTCAGAGTTCGTTATCAAATATTTAGAGTAATATAGCTTCACTGAGCAGCAGAACTACTTTACTTTCCATGTTTTGTTTTGTTTTTAAGTCAGAGTTGCAGCAGTTCTCAGTCAGTCATGCTTAAATAACATTTCTGAATTACATACTATCAGAAATATACCTCGATCACTTTATCTAATTGCTGGAAACAGGCTCATTGTTGCCAGCTGTATTTACTTCAGGAAGAACAGGATAAAAATCTCCATAAAGAAAAGTTGTTCTGAATAACTTAGACAGATTGGCCTTTAAAAAGTGTAATCAACAGCGAGCAGGAGTTTTTGTTTGTTTTGTCTAAATGCTCTAAAACTCTCTCTCACACATATGGGCCCACTGCATTCTACTTTAACTTCATATTCATACATTTACATCTCCGCCTCACCTCTGGTGAACTCTTTAAACCTCCCAGCCAAATGCCAGCCGAATTCCATCCAGTTACCAGCCAACTTCCAGCCACTGGGAGTCTAAGCAAGGATTTTTTTTTTGGTTTGTTTTTGTTCTAAATTTTGGTCCATGATGGCATTTTCCATGTTAAGCAAAATTTTCATTTGTACATGCTACAAAATATGGGGGGTAAGAGTTACATGTTTATCACATAATTGCATGGGATCTAATTATTTAGGGTGGGCAGACCCAAGCACTTTCCTGTGATGGATCAGCCAAGACTGCCTAGGAAATTGGGGAAAATTCTAAGTGGCTCCGTCTGTAACTGGAAAAAATTGTAAGAACCAAAGAAAGGAAAAAACTTTTACATATTGGGCTCTAATTTCCTGGTGCAACTCAGGGTGGCGCAGCCTGGCACACCCCGCACAGTGGTAATTTCGTCCGGCGCACCACCGTGCGCAGCCAATTTGGCAATTTGGTAGACCGGCTGCGCCAAGATGGGTGTGACAGCGCACCAGGGGGAGGTGTCGACAGATTCAGCTTGGCGCAGTGACAATTTCGTGCCAAAAAACTGTGCGGAAGGTGCGCTGAAAGCTCGCCAGCTCCAACCTGGTCTATTCTTGCAGACAAGGCGCACCCGGGGCAGTGGTAATTTGGCTGACAGACACACAGTGCGCACACATCACCAAAACCTCACAGGCAGGTATCCAGAGTGTCAGGCACATTTCAATGCAATAAACAATCACAACAACCAGTATTTAATGTAACCGTCTGAACCAGCATATACATTTGTATCTATATTAATTGTCCCGTCACATCTAATATCAGATCAGAGACGTTTGTCATAACTAACGAGTTCACATCTCTCAAGCCATCCACAAACAGCCACATCATCCGATACGGAGTATCCGGCTTCTCTCATCTCATGAAATTCAAAAGAAAAGAAAAAAGAGAGAGACACTCGCTGAATAAATGTAAGTCACTCGGTGTCTTCAGGATTTACCTGTGATTGCCCATATTTCTCTGTTTTAATCTTTATTCTTAATGTGATCTAAAAAGATTGAGTACATTACTGCAAGGAGGATGATGAGGAGATATCGGGGGGGGGGGGGGATATTTCACCAAAGGTTCTGCTATTTAGCGATGACAGACCAGGAATGCAGGTGGATCACAAGCATGATGAATGGATTAGCCTGCTGCTGTGTTTAAATGTAATTATAACTTAATTTTTTACTCATATTTATGAGACAGGTGGTCCACACGGTGACGCGCATCGTGGCCTCCTATGCGCGGCCCAGTGGCCCCTGTGCGTTCCCAGTTGCTGCAAAAGTGACAGCGGCTCTGACCTTCTTCTCCACCCAGGTGAAATTGTCACTGCGCCTCGCCCGCGGCGCATTTAAAGGCGAGGAGAGGCGTTCATTTGATTGGTGAAGCTTACACTCGGTTGTGTTATACCCACTCACGCCTACTCTCCTCCCTCTCTGCTACTTGCGCCACTGGAAGAGACGGAGGCGTGAGTGCGCCTCTCTGCGCCAGACTGCGCCGTGCATGAAACTTGCAAAATGCCCTGGACACACCCCGTTGGCGCGGCGCAGGGCAGGTGCACCCCGTCTGCTCCTGGTCTATGAAATTAGAGCCCATTATGTACATTTTGCCTTAAGTTTCTGTCAGTGTTCCTTTGCCATATGTAAAGAGTCTTCCTTACGTATACTGCCTTCTGTGTTTCAAATCTGTGACCCCAACTCTATGATCACTCATCCCTCTCCATGAATGTTAACAGAGCAGAAGTCCTCAACAGGAGCAACACATGCGTTGATTATGTCGATCCTCCTAAGCCACTCCTCTGTAAGTGCAATCAAATGTAGCTCAAGCAAAGACTAAAGCAGAAGAGAGTCCTTGATCAAAAATACATCGATGGGACCACCCTCAACTCGTGTCCAGAGCTTTATCGGAGAAATATTCATCTCAGCCCTCAGATGAAGCAGCTGGTAAAGGAGCCTTCATGTTGAAGGACCTTGTTTTTCATCTCATAGATTCTTTTCTTCATTAATGCACTCGACCAAGTTACGATTTTGAAGGCGTTTGTCAGGTTGTTAAGATAATAACTCAAAATGTTTTGAATGTCAAGTTGTCACCGACTCTGCACTCCGTTACTGCTTCTGCTTTCGGCTTGCTGCCCTGAGCCAATAGGCTGAAACGACAGATGTCACAATGGAAAGACCTCACACTGTCAGGTCTTCCTGGGGGTTTGGGAGAATAAGACATTTCAGACAACTTAATGGTTGTCTTTCTCTTCCTCTCTTTAAAGCTGAGAAGTCCTGATGCTGCAGACATTTTGTGTTGGGCACAGAGGTATTCTATCATGTGAAGGAGGCATGTAAAACACTCTAAAATGTGAAAAAGCATAATATGGGCTCAGTGGCTTGTCTACATTTTACAAGAGAAAAGTGGCATGTGAAAAAGTTCACAAGAGGAACTGAAGCAGTCCAACAATAGCTGGAGAATTAATGCAGCCAAGTGCTCTGGACAGAAGAAAGGAGGAGAATAAAGAAGAGAGATGATATGGGGAGATGTTAGAGGAGAGTTACTGAGTTCAGACACATGTCAGCATTCAGAAAGACAGCCAAGTTAAACAAATATAAATACAGATTGCAGATAAATCTCCTTTTTTATGTTTGATGACAACAAACTGTTAACATCCTAGAGGTTTAACACAAAAGAATACAATTTCTCCACACAACAGTTTGTTCTCCTAATGCGCACAAATGTTTGTTTTAGCAGCTTCTAAAGAGCTTTGCCGCTCAGTAGCCATTTGCATAATTCAACAAGTTCCTCTGGCGCAGCAGAGTTTGAGTAATACCCCTTCAACTGGGTAAATCAAGGACGGATCGGACCTGCTGGATGGAGAGTGGAGAAGACAGAGGGAGGAGAGAAAAGCAGTGAACAAGACAAGAGTCTGGGCTGAATAATGAATCAGAGAGAAAGAATCTGCTCTCTTTGTTGTATGCAACAGTTACAGAGCAACTGTGTGTGTGTCCTAGAAAGTGAATGAATGAACATGTTGATGTTGAAAACTCTGCTGCTCCAAGTTTAGTAGAACAACAGAAATTCGTCAGTGTTTCTGCCGCCTCTCCCCAGGCAGCCTGAGTCGGTAGAATAAGATCAAGCCAGGTCAATAAAACCGAACTTCATTTTTTTTTAACACAATTGTCATTTTTTAACTCTCACAGACCTGCAGACCTCCAGCAAGGTGTAAAGAGGTTGAAGTGCTTTTGTTTGTGTGTTTGTAGCACTCTGGCAGGAGGTTGCTGTGCACAGCTTTTAATGTCTCTAACAGTGGAGACAGCAAAGCAGGAGGTCTGCTCCTGTGGAGGAGAGGTTGCAAACATCCTTAAAGGTGGAGAGAAGAGCCAGGAAAGTTACCTCAGAACACCAAATTATCACTGCTGAACATTTTCTTTTTAAATTAAATCACCTTAATTTATAAAGCACTTTGAACAGATTATAATTTATTCAAAGTGGTCTTCACAACACACAAGAGAAAGACAAAGAACAAACACAAATAAAGAAGAGAAAATTAAGAGTAATGAAAAGGTGATAAGTGGGATGGATAATTTCACAGACTTTATTTGCCAACTGTTCTCAAAAAGAAGTTTAATATGCCTCTCATACCCCATTCACACTTGTAGAAACTACCCTGAAAATATCCCGACTTTACCTTGGTGAGCTGTATGTGTGAACACAAACAGTTGAGTTTTTTAAGCCAGTTCTTTACCTTGTAATTACCTTGTAATGAGATGTGGCATCTCATTTTTTCTATTTGGCTGTAAAGATAGTTACCATGGATGTATTAATCAATTCAACTACGGGTAAAGAGATCAATCTTATACTAACATTGACACCTGTAATGATTATAGACTGGAGAGGACTGATGTTGATTAATATAGCAGCATCTAGCTGAACTGCCATTAAAATGGGTTTAGCTGGTCTGAAGTAGGAACTTAAGGAGGAAAATGAAAAACACAAAAAGGCAATGAATTAAAATCAAAGTTCTACCTCTTGCTCAAAAGGAACAAGAACAGCTCCTAATTACCTGGAATCCCTCATCCAGGTCTAAACTCCGTCTCATCTGCTATGCTCTGACAGTGGCAGACGCCCGGTTTCTGAAAAAGAAAAGACATGACAGGGACTTCATACAAGTGATTAGGCAAATCTTGCAGAAAAATATGCGTTGACAGGCAGTTTTACCGTTGCATCTACATTACATTGCTTTTTGTGTTTTTTATTTTTCTCCTACATTTCTCTACACTCATTCATTACATGTTTTAAATTCTTGTAAGCTACTCTTAATTATATTTTGTCTTTCTTGCCCCATAAACAATCTTTTTATGATTATTTTATTTACTTTTTTTCATCCTTTATTGCCTGTCTCTCTCTATTGTCTTTCTTTATCTCTACAGATGTGATGTCTTCTTTTACTTTTTTTCCTCTTCTTTTGTTGTATCGTTTTATTTCTTTCATCCCTAATTGCATATCTTCTCCCATCATAATGTTTTATTAGTCTTAGTCTTAGTCCTTAATTTGCTGTCCATATAGTATCCTAACTGTCTCTGAAGATATGTCTGTAGGTGGCTTCATTCCCTTTTTCTGATTTATTCTTTGTTCGTGTTTGCATCTTGTTCTTGGCCTTTCATTTGAAATTGTTTGGTCATTATGTTTTTGACTTGAATTAATGTTTATTTTATTATACTCTGCCAATAACTGGCAGGGCACTTTGGAATTGTCTGTTTTAAATAAAGTTATTATTAAATTAGCAGAAACCACTTCAACATTATTAGATGTTAAAACACACATTACACAAGTTCTTTAATTGACTGAAAATAAAATGACTGTTTCAAAAGTTGATGAAATATAAACTAGCTTATAAGATGAATCAAAGTGAAGAGCCAATGATTCAGCTGTGTTTAGCTTAGCCCTCTTTCTCTTAGGGGCTGCCATCTTGTATATAACATCAAAAATGCCCAAGTCAAATAAATAACTTAGGGATAGTGATGGGGTGGTGTAGTTGGTGGTGTAGTCTAATAGTGCGCTTTATTAGTAATCAGAAGTTTGAAGGTTCAAGCCCAGTCTTGGCTGTCACATGGTGATGTGTCCTTGGGGAAGACACTTAACTCCAAAATGCTCCCACTGCTTCGTCAGTGGAGTGCAAATTGGTATGAAAGAGCATGAATGTGTTATTTGATACTGAAGGATAACTTACATAGAAACTCTGAACAGCGAGTGGGAGTGGGTAGATGCAACCTGCTGCTTTGAGTAGACAAAAAGACAAGAAAAACGTTATTTTAGCTCAAGTCCATTGACCATTTAACAAGCACTCTGACTGATGAAGGACATAGTCAATAAGGCACAGCGTATCAGCAGCAAATGAATAGATTTAGGCTGATATCGGAACTTGGCCAAAATATAACTTGGGTTATTATACTATAAGGGTAATGGTTCTATGAAGCACTATATTGCTTAGTTTAAATGTTGTGCTTAGTTTTAATGCTATGAATTAAGATGAACATTATGACTCCATGATGCAAAGAAAGACATAACTTAAGTTACAATTTGACAAGTATCAAAGGTTTAATTTGGACTTTACACCAGAACTTAAGATAGAGCTTATGTATTGCTATTGCAAGAGGCCATGGAGTCCTACCCACAGCTGATAAGATTTTTCTTAAAGAAACTTAAGACGCAAAATTCCTGTGCAAAGTTCTAGTAAACTTTTACAAAGGAGCGATTGAAAACATCCTGACTGAAAACACCACAATCTGGCATGGGATGTGCATGGCCCAGGACAGGAAGACTCTGCAATGAATGATAAACACTGCCTAAAACATCAGTGGTACCTATCTACTGAGCATCAGTGATATTGGGGAGGTGCATATGAAGAACCAAGAGGATACTGGAAGACAACACCCATCCCAGCCACAGCCTGTTCACCCTGCTGCCATCAGGCAAAAGGTACAGAAGTATCCACTGCCGTACCACCAGAGCTGCCGTTCCCTCAGGCTGTGAGATCTACTTAATGCACCATCTGCACTCTTCCGTGTCTAATGGGTTTGTTTTTGTTTATTTCTGCAGTCAGTTGACCGGTCAGGAGGGAGCCACAATTTAATTGTGCAACCTGTTGTATAATGACAAATAAAGTTCCTTGTATCCTTGTACAAAACCCAAAACCAGTGAAGTTGGCACGTTGTGTAAATCGTAAATAAAAACAGAATACAATGATTTGCAAATCCTTTTCAACTTATATTCAATTGAATACACTGCAAAGACAAGATACTTAACGTTCGAACTGGTAAACTGAGTTATTTTTTGCAAATATTAGCTCATTCTGAATTTGATGTCTGCAACATGTTTCAAAAAAGCTGGCACAAGTGGCAAAAAAGACTGAGAAAGTTGAGGAATGCTCATCAAACACTTATTTGGAACATCCCACAGGTGAACAGGCTAATTGAGAACAGGTGGGTGCCATGATTGGGTATAAAAGCAGCTTCCCTGAAATGGTCAGTCATTCACAAACAAGGATGGGGCGAGGGTCACCACTTTGTGAACAAATGCGTGAGCAAATTGTCGAACAGTTTAAGAACAACATTTCTCAACAAGCTATTGCAAGGAATTTAGGGATTTCATCATCTACGGTCCGTAATATCATCAAAAGGTTCAGAGAATCTGGAGAAATTACTGCACGTAAGCGGCAAGGCCGAAAACCAACATTGAATGCCCGTGACCTTCAATCCCTCAGGCGGTACTGCATCAAAAACCGGTATCACTGTGTAAAGGATATCACCACATGGGCTCAGGAACACTTCAGAAAACCACTGTCAGTAACTACAGTTCGTTGCTACATCTGTAAGTGCAAGTTAAAACTCTACTATGCAAAGCGAAAGCCATTTATCAACAACACCCAGAAACGCCGCCGGCTTCGCTGGGCCCAAGCTCATCTAAGATGGACTGATGCAAAGTGGAAAAGTGTTCTGTGGTCTGACGAGTCCACATTTCAAATTGTTTTTGGAAAGTGTGGTCGTCGTGTCCTCCGGACCAAAGAGGAAAAGAACCAGCCGGACTGTTATAGGTGCAAAGTTCAAAAGCCAGCATCTGTGATGGTATGGGGGTGTATTAGTGCCCAAGGCATGGGTAACTTACACATCTGTGAAGGCACCATTAATGCTGAAAGGTACATACAGGTTTTGGAGTAACATATGTTGCAATCCAAGCAACTTCTTTTTCATGGACGCCCCTGCTTATTTCAGCAAGACAATGCCAAGCCACATTCTGCATGTGTTACAACAGTGTGGCTTCGTAGTAAAAGAGTGCGGGTACTAGACTGGCCTGCCTGTAGTCCAGACCTGTCCCCCATTGAAAATGTGTGGCGCATTATGAAGCGTAAAATACAACAACGGAGACCCCGGACTGTTGAACAACTTAAGCTGCACATCAAGCAAGAATGGGAAAGAATTCCACCCGAAAAGCTTCAAAAATTGGTCTCTTCAGTTCCCAAACGTTTACTGAGTGTTGTTAAAAGGAAAGGCGATGTAACACAATGGTAAAAATGCCCCTGTGCCAACTTTTTTGCAATGTGTTGCTGCCATTAAATTCTAAGTTGATGATTATTTGCAAAAGAAAATAAAGTTTCTCAGTTCGAACATTAAATATCTTGTCTTTGCAGTGTATTCAATTGAATATAAGTTGAAAAGGATTTGCAAATCATTGTATTCTGTTTTTTATTTACGATTTACACAACGTGCCAACTTCACTGGTTTTGGGTTTTGTATAAGAGTGGTGACTGCATAATAAATCCCTTCTGCTGATCATGTATTTTACATTAAAACCAATAAGTAATGTTGGATCCTGATCAACTGGGGCATCTCAAAACTCCACTTAAACCGCTAATACATTCTGGGAAACAGTTCACCTCTATTTGTCAGCTTACTGTGCTGATTCCTGAGCACCCAGTAGATCTGTGAGGAGAAATCAAACCAGCTGTCTGAGTGGGGTGTGTGCAATTTTAGTAACTGAACCTTAAGTATCTCAAAGCCGGATAAAATAAAACTAATTCCTTCAGCAAAACTTGTGTTCATGGCTACTTTTCAGCATTCATTTCCCTTCAGAACAAACACCAAAACAATAAAAAGAGCATTTTATATTTGGTATCGATAGTTTTTAGTGGAATTGAAAGTTGTCCACGCACTTGTAGTCTACCCTAAGTGAATTATACAGAGTAAAGTGTGTACAACAGAGCAAGAGAGCATTTTCGACTCTAGAAACATGCAAACATCAAACAGAATCCACAGCCATCCAACTGTGCTGCTGTGAGAGCTCCTCGAGCCCGTGCCCGAGCTACCTTTGAAAAAACACTTCTTCAGATTGTAGTGTGTGTTTTCAGGTAAATACACGTGGGTTTTACGACTTTATGCACCGATTATGGATAAGTGTTGACAGGTGTGGAGTGCTGTTTTGGTCCTCCAGGTTTTAATCGGAAATTCTCTGGAGTGAAGTCAGACTCGTGCCTCGGAGACCTCATCTAATCTGACTGCACCTATCGATCTGTGTTATAAGCTGAAAAACTCGCAAGGCTCCCTCAAGAACTAAGCTGTTTATAAAGGCATTGATCAAATTCTGGGGAAAAACACAAGTTGTATCATAAAACGTGGTCAATGGTGCTGATTTTTTTGTGATAAGAAGTGGAGATTTAAGCTGTGTTAAACAGGTGCTGATCCCAGTGACACTGGACCTTTTGTGACACAATAAAAAGTTGTGAAATGGAATTGATGTCAGCCTGCAGGAGTCTTTTCTTTTCATGATCTGCTGTAACAAACACACTTGATCGGTTTTTGGAGGCAGTGCAGCATGAGCGGAGGCTATCTGAGGTAGCTCTCTTCATCAGCAGCTCCTTTTCGATCGCGATGCTGGCAGCCGAGACTGATACACGATGCCTGGAAGAATAGGGAGCAAAAGGAATTCAGCTGTCATACAGACCCCAAATATAACCTGAAGAAAGCTTCATTCTGCAGGTTCACATCCTGCCCCATCTCTCAAACCCTCCCTTTGCACATTCTCAGCCATGCAGCCTCTTATCCTCAACTCTTTGGATCTTTCTAGGTTTAAAACCATTTTACAGCACCTTTACTGAATTCTAAGAATCCATTTCAAGACTTTTTAAGACTTTCTAATAAACTGCAGGAACAGAAACTAAGCCATTGCAGGCATTGCATCTGTAGAAGTATTGTTTTTGTTGTATTCACATTGAGAGCCAGCTGATGATGAACATTTCAGGTAAACTTCAAAACTAACCTTGCAGTGCAGCTGGATCTGCCTGATTTATTATCTATAATCAGGCAGATCCAGAGGACTCTTCAAACAGTCAAAGATGACTGGGGAAACACTATGTTGAATTAAAAATGAGGAAACACAGGACCTAGGCCTATACTGATAAAACCATGATAACATATAATAAAGGTGTTAAGGTGTTAAAGGTTAATTAAAGTAAAACAGTCTTAAAACCAAGCAATAAAAGAAAATAAATAAAATGATTTAATAAAACACAAAATAGTAACTCTGTAACTAAGATAGAGTAAAAAAAAAAAACACATAATGCAGATTAATCAAATAAAACAAAAATCAGCTAAAAGCCAGACTAAAACGGTAGTTACACCCACTACATTATCTGATTGGCCTGTAATGAATCTGGTTGATGGAACGATTGTCCAATCACCTGCCAGTTCTACCTCTGAAAGGTTCTGCCCTCCCCCAAACACTTTCTATGGACTGTCGCCCAGATGGACATGGACCAAACGCAACCCATATATCTGCTCCTGCTGGCCCGGGTTTAAATCCAGTCAGAGGTCTATTTACAGAATATACTCCCCTACTCTCTCTCACCCCTTTCACAAGCCTGTCCGCTGTCCGTCTCCTATCAATAAAGGCATACAATCCCCCCAAAAAATAGACTTGAAAAAATGACTTCATGATACTTACTGAAACGTATTTGTCCTTAATTAGTTACGAGGTTGTTCTCATAATTTCCGCTGTACTTTCTATGTTATTACCATCTAATCACAGTGGTACTATCCAGTAATCCATGACAAATTACAGTTTTATTACCAGCTACATACTTGGTAATATACAGATATCTGTTGACCTAGTTAAAGGTATTTAATTGTCCATCTGGATCTAGTGTGTCAGGTTACTACATAAGCTCCATGAAGCTTTTCACATCTATTCGGTAACTTAAATCATTTTTCTGCCTATATTTGTATTTGTTGATGGGAGGTGGGGGCATGGGTGAATTTCAGATAATGAGGGCATTTTCTGAGCAATCTTCCACAGAATGAATAGGGATGTAACATATGCTTTGAACTAAATCCTCCTTCACTGTGACCTTGAAGGCCAAATACAAAAGTGAAGCACATAAGAAATTACTCATGCAGGTATGCAGGTATCATCAGCATATATGCGTTAACTAACAGGTGTATAATTAGCTGTCTGTGTTTCTTGGTAATTAGTTTGTTAGAATCTAAATATTCATTGACACTTGTACTCAGTGATGCTCACTTTACCATTGAGAACCACTAATTACAGGTAGTCAGGGTTTAAAAACAGACACTGGATTGAACAGAACTCACACGGGAGATGGATATTATATATAAACTTGTCTGTGCAGAGGCAGTGGTGCAGCAGGAGTGCAGAGAGCAAAGATGCAATACAACACTTTTATCTCACCACCTGCTTTTCCATCTGTGCTTTTCAAACAGCGAACAATTACAATGCACACATTTCAGTCTGTATGTGAATTATGTCTACAAAGCGTCCATACTCACAACAAAATTGGTGTATTTTGGAAACCGAATCTCACATATGCATGAAAAATGTTTAAATAGTGCATTTTTACATTCATCAGATCTTGATATTTGGTTGTGAGTACAAGTTGATGTGTTTTTATTCATCCTATCTCGAAGTTTTCTGCTTTTATTTGTATCTTTTCACTCATCAGGACCAGGTCATGGCAAGTCAAGCCAAAGTCAATGCTGTGATTAATCCCCACCACAAAAATAGAATGATCGATCTATCTATCTATCTATCTATCTTGACCCAGACTGTACTTCAGTAAGTCAGTAAGGGACACAGCAACAATATCAAGGATGGCATGCAGGAATAAATAAAGAAAGGGGTCTCATAAATGACAAGATCAGCGTCAAAGCTCTGCAGATGACTCTCTCTACAAGACCAAAGTTTCTGTATATACTCTCCATATGACTTGAGCTATGAATTTGTTAAGCTACGAGTTTGTGGATTCTCATATATATTAACTGACCAAGCAGAGAGGCCCCTCTCCTCATTCAGAGGAAGATCTGTTTGCAAACATGCATCAGTTACTCATCATCCCTGTTTGAGGTTTGTACTTCTTTTTGATTAAAAAAAAAAACTCACAGGCAGCTCAGTTGACAATTAAAAAGCAATCTGCAAACTGTGAAAACTAATATTTTACCCTATGCTGCTTGCCTGCTCTATTGTCTTTCACTATTTGATCAGTTTTCCACCACTGTTATTGCTGCAGTTGTTCTGTATTTTGCCCTTCAAAATAAAAGCAGGTGGATTCAGACTGGAAGTAAAGTACCTTTGGCTAAAGCCAGTACAAATTACAAAATCAAATCATAACATAGACCAATACCAAGGGAAAGTCTAATATTTCCACAGTTAATCATTTCTGGTTCACCTACATTTCTCAAAGATATCAACCAAAGTATAAATTCTGTCACATCAAAATAGGATTATTGGACATCACTGAGTCATTTTGGAAATGAATGTTACCACACTTTTGAACAAACAGCAGGATCAAAAAGTGTACTTGACAAATGCAAACTCTAAAGCTGTCTCCTGCCAGTATGTCAGTGTTTCAGATCACATGGATGTTGCACTGGGGCTCCAATTAAAAAAAAAAAAAGAAAGACTATAAATAACAGCATAAAATATATTTATTTTCAAACATATGGTTTACATCAACAGACTTTTAGGTTTTATTGTACCTTGAACCCTCTGAGGTCAAAGCCATTTTTTCCTGTTTTTGGGGTGCCTGGACTTTTTGTGTTATAATGTATGTAAAACCTCAACCCTATGACGCATAATCATTAGACCTTTTTTTTTCAGGACAAGCTGGGCTATCTGAATGTGGATGCTGCAGGAGTGTCACTTGAATGTGTAAATAGTAATATGACCATTAAGACAAAAGAAAAAAAAACTGAAATTGAATTAGACAGAATTCATCACAAAAAAATCCAGGAGAGTATGGATGAACACTTTTGACAACAGAAAAATGTTTTTGTTCAACTTATAAAGTCTTCTTTATAAGTTGAACAAAGAAATAAATGTTATCACACACAGAAAACTATTTACAATCATATTTACAAAAAAAAGTCACTTGTTTTTTTGCAGGTTCCAATGTACCAAAACAGCCTATTTTTTGCTTGCAACAATATGTTTACCTGTGTGTCTCTGATACTGTGCGTCTCTAGGGGAGACAGAGGGCCTGTTCATCCGACAGGCTAACCCTCCTGATATCATATCCGGTCATAATATGAGTAAAAATGAAATAATGTTTATAAATCTATAAGAATTATCTGTGCGCACTAGGTGCATGATTTGGAATAAAACTCAAACGGGTATAGTTAAATAAAAAACATTATTTATTATATTTTTGTCAGAAGAAACAGGAAATAGTAGATGAACTGCATATGGGTGATAACAAGATGGCGAGTATCTATTGTACTAACATGTTATGATACAGAAACTGATTTAAAAAATTTACCTAGAAGACCTAACTTTTAGATTTATCATGATGGATTACTTTTACGAAGTCTCCAAAAAGACACTGATGTTTCAGGAGAGATATCCCACCAAAGGGCTCATCGGAACGGCTAAGTTGTTAGCTTTCGATCAAAACAATCGGTAAGTGGCTATGATAAATGGTTGTAAAGTTATTAAATATTTTGTGAACGGTGTGCTTTGCTGTCGTATACAATAGCGTCGACCTCCGAGGGTTAAGTATGGATGAGGTGCCACAGTCAAAACAGAAACCATCAGCAGGTCTGTGTGCAAAGATAAATAATAAACAAATACTTTAGTTCTTGTTCATAAGGCAACATGATAACTCGAGTTCTGATTTTAAGAAAGTCCCATCCCTACTGATCATATTTTGCTCTATATTGATATGAAGGTAGATATTATGGTAGTATTAGCAATAACAAACCATTGGCAGAGAGGTCAGTCCAATATGAGCAGTAGTGCAGAGGACTGATGTTGATTATTACAGTAGCTTTTAGTTCAGCTGTTACTGAACAAAGTTTAATGTTTTTATAATGACAATCAGCGTAAAATGTTGCTGTTGTTGGTTAATGAAGGATGAAGCAGTTAAAGTCGGGCAGGTCCACAGCAGCAGGTCGTCCTTGTCTGTACTAATGTTTATGTCATTATATATGTTTGATAACTGCTTGAGCTACCTTATATTTGATTATTACCTCCACCAAGGAGGTTATGTTTTTGCCGGTATTTATCTGTCTTTCTGTCTGTTTGTTTGTTTGTTTGTGTTCAAGATAACTTGAAAAGTTCTGAACGGATTTGGATGAAATTTTCAGGAATTGTTGGAAATGGGATATAGAAGAACTGATTAAAATTTTGGGGGTGATCCAGATCACCGTCTGGATCCAGTAATTTTTTAAAGGATTCTTTAACATTGCCAGATAGGACCATTTTCGCCAAAGTGGACCGAAGCTGCTTGGCGGAGGTCTGCCCTCTATGAGTGCTTTTCTAGTTTTGAAACTGATATCAGCAACTGAAGTGACAAAAATGGAACAAATGGGAGGCTGATTAGTAGTAGTAGTTGTAGCAGTTGGAGCTGCAGGTCCACAGCAGCAGGCCATCCACACCAACAGCCCAGAGCAGCCAGCAAGACAAAAAACAGAGGCAAGTACAAGAACAAAAGAGCAATACGACAGCATTATGTTCTCACAGGGGAGTCTCGCTCTTCCACACTTTAAAAACTAGGAAGTGTAAGAAAAAAAACCTTTAAGAATAACACTTTCAAGTGTGTTTTACCCTGAGCTAACAGCCACTACATCTGTTTAATAATGCTGGGAAAACAAACAAATCTGACTTTCAAACAACTGTAATTATACAAGTTTTTTAAAAAAGTTACATTTTCTCTTTTTTTTAAATAATAATTGAACACCTCACAATGACATTTATTTTTTTAATTATTTTAGGATGAGGATGGCGGAATGGCAAGCCAATCACAGCTTTTCTGGATCCTCTTCATCACCCTCTCCCTCCAATTTGGGGTCGCTTGGTGCTTCAGCTTGGTGTTCCTCCATCAGGGGAGCCAAGGGGCTGGTTGGTAATCATGCAGGCACCATTAGGGTCCTCTGCTGATAATTGTGCATCTCCATCAGGTACGCATGGTGATGGAGCATCTGCCAAGGGACAGGGACGGGGGCACGAGTACTCCAGAAGCCAAATTGTACTTCAGAGGAGCTTGAGACCACCTCCTGGGCTTCATCAGAGGACAGAGACTTGGACTCATTGTTAGAGAGGCCAAGTCTGCCAGGTGAGCGCTGATAGGTTCTGTGGAAAAACAGGTGCTGCAGAGCCTGTCTGGGAGTGATCCTCTTTTTCCAGTCCACATGCAGATGATCTTTCAACAGGTCCACAAACAGGGACCTGTCTCGAAGCTCACCCTCACTGCTAGCAGGATACATCTGAAATTAGAAACACACCCAGGTTAGCAGATTTAGCCTGTACCTTTCAGACACCAACATTAACTTTGTGTACATTCTGTTTCTGTTGAAACAGTATTAAGTCCTCTCTAAACCCTATCCCCCCATAACGGTCATCCTAACTAGCAGACCTAACAGTTGAAATACCCTTACTTCACAGGATTTGTACACACCAGCCCCCCACACCATCCCTTTTGGGGTCGTGGGGGGGGCTGGAGCCTATCCCAGCTGTCACTGGGCGAGAGGCAGGGTACACCTTAAACCGGTCGCCAGTCGATTGCAGGGCCACGTAGAGGGAGAGAGACAACCATTCCCGCTCACACTCATACCTAAGGGCAATTTCAAGTCACCAATCAACCTAATGAGCATGTTTTTGGTCAGTGGGAGGAAGCCGGAGTGCCTGGAGAGAACCCACGTATGCACAGGAAGAACATGCAAACTCCACACAGAAAGGCCCCGCCAAACCCAGGGATCGAACCAGCGACCTTCTTGCTGTAAGGCACGTGCACTACCTGCTGCACCACCATGCCGCCCATATGTATTATTACTTATTAATATAACAATTATAATTATTAATTATTGTTGTTATTATTATATTATTATTATTATTATTATTATTATTGTTTTCTTGATTAAATATATTCTCACACCAATAATGTAACAATAAATATTTATCAAAATTTAAAATTTACTGAACACAAAGATATAAAAACTCACACAAAATTTCCATAAAATTCCCCATAACCTTTCTCCTCTTTCTAACAGCTCCAAAACATTAGCTTACCATTTTACCAACAAAATGTATTGAAGAATTACCCAACAGAAATAACCTCGCGAATTTGGTTCTCAGAATACCCAATTCAATGAAAATAACACAATTAAATTAACCAACAGGCCCAACCTAGCGGTTGGGTTGAAAAAACATCCCAGCATTTCTTATCCCAGGTTATAAAAGCACTATAAAGCCAATAGGCACATTACTGAAAAGATCAGTAAAAGCAATAAACAAGGCTGGACACAGAGATCACAAAAACCAACTGTTTATAAAACCAGGCATGTTGAAATTTGTAAATTTGGTCAAATTTAAAACAGCACTAGTAATGTATAAAGCAAGAAATAGTCTACTGCCAAATACAATCCAGGAATGTCTACAGAAAGGGAGGGAGGATATAATCTAAAGGGAAACCTAAATTTTAAAAAACAAAATGTTCGAACAACAATGAAAAGTTTCTGCACGTCCGCCTGTTGGGTGACTTTATGGAACAATTCAGATATGGAGATAAAACTAAGAACAAACATAAATCTGTTTAAAAAGAGGCATAAAAAAACTGTTCATACAAAGTATATGGAAGAGGAAGTGTGTTATCTATGAGAGTGATGGGGGGAAATAAATAAATAAGTCATAAAAATTACTATGTCGATATTGATTAGTCGTTGCTATATAGTGTATGGATATTAGATATTGATAAATTTATATGGATATGTACATAATATGAATATACATGTAAGTATGTATGTATGTGTGCATAGGTACAAATTACATTTATATAGATGTTTATGTAGAATATGTATATTATGTCTATATTGTTACTTATATGTATATATTTTTAATTATATATTACATATTTTGTAGTGTTTATGTGTATAAACATATTTATATGGATTATATGTTTTACTGTGTACATATGTTAATATATTTGCATAGATGTTCAAGTAGAACAGATTTTTATATGACCCCTTGAGAAACAGTAATGAGGGGTAGTAATTCAAAAAGTATTTTCTTCTTCCTACTACTTTTTGAGAGTGAATAAGTGCTTTACTTTTCTTTGTATGTGAATGGTATTTCTCTATTCGTATTTCTTTGTATACATGTTCAAAACACAATTTAAATAGGCACCCAATCAATAATGAAAAAACGAGAAATAAAATGTCAATGTGTGATAAGATATTAAATGCAATTAACCTCAAGTTAATGTAACAGGCCTTAGACAGGAGAGGTGTAGCAGATAAATTGTGGGTGTATTGATCCTCGTAAATCACAAGAAAAAAGAAGACAGTTTGTTTTTACAGCAAGCAGGCAATTCTGTTTTTATTAACACGTTCACTTCAATTTTTTGGTGACATTTTTTTGTCCTTTTGTTCACAGGTGTCTTTTATGCACATCAGTGTCCACTTTTCCACACCACAGTTGCCTTTTAAACACTGCAACAGAAGTTTTATGAATATCAGATGCTCAATCAAACATAGCACATATTTTTTTTCAAAATGAGAAACACTTAGTTGCTGCTGCTTAACATCGTAAAAAATATATATATTTTTTCTGCTGTTAACTTGTTGCTTGTTTCCTTTCATTTTCTGTAATTTTCACTCTTACACATCTAATAAAGTAACAATACAAGCATTTTTGGGCATGTCCAAGTTCCCAAAATATAACCAAAACTCTAAGCATAGTCTATTTTCTAGATTAAAAATATAACATCAACATGGTCATCTTAACTCATTTACTTTCAAATTATGCACATTAAAACAAAATTATAATGTTCAGGGGTAAAAAGCCAAACAAATTACAGTACAGGCATTAAAGCCACTTTCGTGATACATCCTTTACACCTTTAAGCTAGCAAAACTTCACTGCAATAGAGTGTCTATTTCCAAGTTCTTGCACTGATCACAAGTGAGGCCAGCGCTACGCAGGGGCAACAGGGGGCACTGCCCCCTCAAATGAATGTTTTGCCCCCTCAAATCAAAATTTTATAAGTTATGAAAGCACATTTCAATATACCCACAAAAAAATATATTACAAGTTGACAAAAGTAACTGCAGTAGCGGAAAAATCCGCCGAAAAGGGACAAATACAGCATCAGCTTCCCCTCATTTCTCTATCCCTCCGCTGTGAGTACTTTCACAGCCTGCACGTACACACACACACACCCCGCCCCCAACCCTCAGGAATCATCCAATCAACTGTTAGTATGCAAATGAGCCCAGACAGAGCCTGACTGTGGTGTCAGGTTTCAGCACGGAGCGGGAAGACGCTGAGGTAGCAGCGAAGCGCTGCCAAATTCGTCTTAGTGACTCGTGAGATAACTAATAATTAATAACAACAAGAAAAATAAAGTAAGGTTAAATATAACATCTGTATTTGATCAGTCAACTGGGGAATAGTCTTCCAGTCTTCTGTTCATGGGGTGTTTCTCAGTCACACAGGCACAGAGATGAGTGTCTATGTCCACTGCATGTCACAGACTGAGGACAGATGACCTGCATCTGACAGACCCCTACTGTACATTAAGCCCACCCAAGGCTGTTTGCAATGTTTTTTTTTTTTTTAAAATATAATCACAAGGGTTTTTACAAAGCCAGCTTACTTATTTTTCACCAAAGCTTCAAGCAGCTCACAAAGAGAAAGTTAAGGCTGTGTGATGCATCCATTTTTCAGAGCTTTTAAGAAGTGTAGTGCTGCTCCTCTCTGTACTCATAGTAGTAGCAATGATGCTGCTGCTAGTACATCAGACACAGCAGCTAGCATAAATACACCTTTACCATCAACAAGCACTGCTTCTCCTGTACCTTCGCCAAGTGCTTCCCCATAGCAGTCTGCCCAGCTACCCAGTGACTTAAACGGTAATGCACCATTTCAGCCAATACTGGGTAGCTACCATAAGCGTGCCTTTTGTACAGCATTGAGATCATTCAATCCTGCCTGGTACTGCACACGGCCATGGCTAGAGTATTCTGTGGTGCGAGATGCCTGCTTCTGTTTCCCCTGTCGAAAATATGGCAGCACTGTTAATGAGAGGGATATTGTTTTTACCTTAACTGGTTTAACAACTGGAAAGCAGAGCTTGATCGAGACAAGGGGCTACAGAGGCATGTGCATGCTTCAACTGTATGGACTCAGCACAAAAGCAGAGAGGCTACAGGGGGAACTGTTGACTCCCTGTTGGTAAAACACAACTTGAAAAAAAACATTACTATGTCAAGAGTGTGGGCAGCGCCTATTAAGTTTCTCTGTGTAAATGAGTTGGGGCTCCGTGGGACTGCAGAAACTTTGAGGCATGATGCAGCTGATGAAGACATTGCTTCAGGTCTCTTCCTAAAGCTGATGGAGTACACCTTAGAGAAGGATGAGAAGCTAGCAAGCATTGCTAAGGGTATCCCAAAGAATGCAAAGTATACATCTAAGGATATCCAAAATGAAATTATAGAAACACTGGCAGACATGGTTCTTGGAGAGATCAGGAAAAAATATGAAAATGCAGATTCTGCAGGGTTCTGCCTCAAAAGTGATGGGACTAGAGACAGGTGCAATGTGGAAAATTTGTCTCTGATGATTAGCTTTGTCAGCAATTCCATGCCAGAGGAGCATCTTATTGGGTTGCTTGACTTGCATCAACTTGATGCAGAGTATATTACCTCTGAGATCCTGAAACACCTTTCTGATGCTGGCTACAGTGCTCACAACATTGTTAGCCAGTGTTATGATGGTGCTTCAATAATGAGTGGAGTACGAGGTGGTGTGCAAGCCCTGCTCCAAAAGAAGCTTGCAAGATATGTCCCATATATCCACTGCTACAACCACCAACTGCACCTAGCAGTTGTGCATGCTATGCAGAGTGAACAATGTGCAAAAAGTTTTTTCAGCACCATCATGTGTCCAAGAAATATGATGCACCTAATCTTAAAAGGCTGCTTGAAATCCGGTGGACAAGCCACTATGAGGTGACAAAGTGCATTGTTGAAAATCAAGACCATTTTCTCAGTATCCTATCTGAGATGACAGAGGATGATACTGCTACAGTTGACCTGTGCACTGAGGCATCAGGCCTGCAATGTCAAATTAACAGGCATCACTTCTTTGAGACTGGAAAGTTTTTAGTGTGGCTGCTTGGTGTCTTGAAACCAGCAAATGCAATTCTTCAGGCTCAGTCTGTGGATATGTGCAGTGCTTTTGAGATTGTATGTGCCGCACTGGAGTCCCTAAAAACATCTGGGAAGATGATTATTGGGCAGAGTTATCTAAGGTTGTGGTTGAAGATGATTCACATCCTCCAAAGAGAAGGAGAACAGACAGCAAACACCTCAGTCAAAGTGTTGTGCTCTCAACTGTGGGCCATACAGACTGATGCTCCTACCCTGAATCCCCTTCAGTCTCTGAGAAGATCTCTGCTCCACATTCTTGACAGGGCCATTTCAGAAATGGAAACAAGATTTTCACAGAGGAATGTTGAGCTGATGAAAGCCATCTATAGTCCTACACCCAAATCTAATGCATTTCTAGATTCAACCCAATTGCATCCTCTGGCTGTGCTTGCTGGCACCGTGGCAGACAATGCAAGTCAGAAAAATGAAATCCTTGTGGCAAAACAGATGTTTCTCAAGAAATGTCCAAATGAAACAGACCTGTCCACTGTCTGTAAACACCTGCAGGAATACAAGGAAGCCTTTCCTGAGTTGCATAAATTGTATGTAACCGCCCTGGTAATTGGTGTGTCTTCAGCAGCATGTGAGAGTTCCTTCTCCACATTGTCACGGATCCATCCCCCTATCGTCGCACCATGTTACACAAGAGAAAGAGGAATCTGGTGATTTTGGCCCATGAGAAGTCCATAACAAATAACTTGGACATGGATGAATTTGTAAGAGTTTTTGCAAAGGGAAACAGGAGACTGTTGTTGTAGAATGGAGTGGAGAGAAAAGAATGGAGTGGAGAGGAGTGAGAGAAATGAGAGAGGAGTGGAGAGAAAGAAGCTGTTTGAGCTGTTAAGTTGCTAACAAAAAAAAATAAAAAAAAACAAGCAAAAAAAAGATAAAAAGAAAAAACGAAAGAAAAAAGTTATAAAATGTTATGCTCTATATCTGTTGTGTTTCATAAATTAGTTTGAGAAGTGTTTTTTTATTATTTATAAGACTACCTTTCAGTTTTGTAAATATTGCCTAAAGTTTGTAAAGTCTTATTTTAAGTTCAAATTTATTTGAAAATTAGACCATCCAAGTTAAGGTGAATATTATGTTGTTGGTTGTTAAAATCTGGATATTTTATTTTATTTTTTTATTTCTATTTTTCAGTTTCCCCCCCTGAGGGATTGCCACCTTATTGTGGTCAGGGGGTTTGCGTGCCTCAGTGACCTTAAGAGCTTTACCAGCAGGAGCTTAAAGACTGTTTACACGACACCGTTTCCACCAGAAACGCAAAGGTTTTTCCTTTGCGTCTTCAAGAACGATCTGCGTTCAGATGGACACTCAAGACATGAGAACAACTGAAAACGCTGTAGCGTGCATGCCAGTCCAGTAGATGGCAATGTAGGCTTGCAGAGAAACAGCAAGCCTACAACACACTTATATAGAAGAGAAATTTTCCACAAACAACAATGGCGAGTGGACGCACGAAGATGCAGGAGTCTCTTGTCTGGACAACAAATCAGTCGGGACAACAAATCTGTCTGCATAGTTGAAGCCCATAGTCTGGATAACAAACCGAGCACGGGAAGCAGCACACATGTTACTCGGGAGACGGCCGAAGCTGCTGTTGTTCCTGATATGCGCACACAGCCTTCATGTGAAAGAGTACTGCGCATGCGGTGACATCAGCGTCATCAGCGTCATCAGCGTGACATCAGCGTTTCACCCTGAAATGCTGAATCGTGTTTTCATGAGACTGGGTGGAGGAGCGTTTTGAAAACTCTCCACCTTGGACCCTGGTTTCAAAAGTCTGCGGATTCAGGCGCTCCAGGCACCGTTCTCATGTAAACGGGAGGCTAAAACACAATGAAAACTCTTCGGATTCGGCCGAAAACGGAGTTGTGTAAACACCACCCTAGTCTTCAGGTGGGACATCCTAGTTGGCCAGGTCTGAAGGTAGAGGCCTGACAAAGTGCAATCCACTTCTACAGGCTGGGGTTGGACACAAAGCCAACAACGTAATTTGATGAAGAAAACACTCTAACTATAAGCACAGAAAAAAAGTGCTGCAGCATGATGTGTACAGATGATGCCCCCTTGACATTTCCGACTGCCCCCTCATATATGCCTGCCTAGAACCGGCCCTGATCACAAGTATCCTTTTTGGCATTAACTTTTGGTAAGCACCTTCCGAAAGGTTTGACAGGTCCTTAGACATGTTTTTGAGGGAGTTACACTCTCTACTAACCTCTTAAACCACAGGAAAAACAAAGCCAGGAGACGTTATTCACAGCAAGCAAGCAATTCTTTTTGAGGAGAGGAAACCTCCTGCAGTCCAGTCCCAACTAGCGCTCACTTTTGGGGATAGTCTGTATGGTCACAGACATGAGCAACTGGAGTTCCATTAACAAAATCCCTAAAACATCAGAGATCAATCAAAATTTGTTCTTTTTCACAAAAGATATTATTAAAATTCAAAAACTGTGATAACTCATTGTGGGTGTGACATTAACAGCCAAAATTTGAGCTTAATCATGATAAAAAGCATCAATCTTTAGTCAGCTTTAATATGTATAAAGAGAAAGAGAGAGAGAGAGAGATGCCAACATTGTTCTAAATTGATTATGATTGAGGAACTTTTTTATGGCCAATTTTGGATTTTGATTTGTCTTTATCTGTCAAAACAGATGTGATGCCTGTGAACTTTTCAGGCAGAAAATTCAAAAAGTTGCACTGATTTAACACTGTACATGCAACATTTTTCAATCAACTAAATATCCTTCAATCAATTAAGGCTCCATTTACACGACAACGGCATGAAAACGGAGAGTTTTCATGCCTTCCGTTTACACAAGAACGGTGCCTGGAGTGTCTAAATCCGCAAACTTTTGAAACCAGGGTCCAGACTGAAAAGTTTTGAAAACGTTTTTGTATCCGTATCCATGTAAACAGAAATCAGTGTTTCCCCCTGAAACACTGACATGCGGCGTATGCGCAGTACTCTTTCGGATAAAGGTTGTGTGCGCATCCCAGGAACAACAACAACAACAACAGCTGTGGCCATCTACACTAGTAGCAACATGTGTGCTACTTACCATGCTGGGTTTGTTATCCAAAACAGAAATATCCAGACACATTTGTTGTCTAGACAAGAAACTCCTGCATCTTCGTGTGTCCACTTGCCATTGTTGTTTATGAAAAGTTTGTCTTCACCGGAAAGCGTGTTGCGACACCACTGTTTCACTAAAAACCTACATCACCAGCTACTGGCCTGGCATGCATGCTACAGCGTTTTCAATCATTCTCGTGTCCCCGTGTAAACGCGAAAGTGCTTTTGAAAACGCAAAGGAAAAACCTCTCAGTTTCTGGTGACAACATTGTCGTGTAAATGAGGCCTAAAGCTGAGAGATTTCCAGTTTGTTTTCTCCGCTTTTGCCTGCCAGCATTGTCTCCATTAGTATGGACCACTACAGCCCCTCTGTTAAACTGTTGGCTCCAACAGGGGGGCCACTCCTTAAATCTGCATGTCAAAGACTGAGCTAAAAGTGATGGCGCTGGAGCCCTGGTGCCAACTTAAAGTACGCTCAGCGCCTTAATAAATCCTTTAACAAGATTAGATTAGATTAGATTAGATTAGATTAGATAAAACTTTATCAATCCCTCTGGGAAACTCCCTCAGGGAAATTAGGAAACAAATATTATTTAACAAATACACTATGAGTTTCCAACTGAAGTTAATATTCTTTGTACTTCTCTTTTGTTGTATTCTGTTTTATATAATCGATGGCAGAGGTAGGAAGGCTAATGGAGGCAGTATATCACAGTTGTTTCAAATGTTTCTATTGTCTGCGCATTACTTCCACCATTATTTTTTGATAGAATCCTAATAAAATAATCAGTAAAATTGTTTTGTCCTCCTCTTAATATACATTTTTCTTTATTGCCACTCACAAGTAAGGGACTTCATTTGCATGCAACGGTTAATAACACAAACTGTGTGTATATCTGAGGCAAACATGACTTTTTTAGAGAGGTTAAAAGTTACATCTGCTCCTTAACCTCAGTTCAAACATCACTGTGAACTTTGGTGCAGCCATCCACTCCTACAGAGCAGCGATTTACCCTGCATATTGTGAAACATCAGCTTTTCTGTGTCATCAGATAAGCCTCTATTGCATCAGCTCACCTCTCTATTCAGTGGTCTGTAAGATTACTGCTGAACTTTGAGATTGGCTGAACTTCATTTAAACCCTATTTGCATAAAAGCATTAGATCAGGCAAGGTTATGAGCATTTCGATGGGAAAAATGGCAGTGTCAAAAACAGCACTAAGTAACCCAGGTCACTGAGGGCATGACTTGAAGCCATTACCCTGCATATTTTAGTATTGACATTAAAACACTCTTTATAACCCACCTTACCATGAAGTTTGGTTGCTCTTAGTATACTTTGATTTTACAGAGCACCCACAAATAATGTTGAGCTGCAGCAATGTGAATTCTATTTTTACCAGAGCAAAGCCAAATGACATTCCAGTGGTTAAGGTATTCACTACTGACATGTACTTCATACAACCCCACTTGCAGCATACCAAACTATCCCTATAAGCTGTCGTACACAATTTGAACCTCCCTCCTCTAGCTTTAGAACTTCTCAATGAGCGAGTAATCCTGGACAAGGTTAATCACAATGCTGGGCTGACCTGAAGAAGCACAGAGCTTTATCCAGTGTGTCTTCAAGCACAGGGCAATGTAGTTCAAACCTACGATGCATAAAGCATGACTAAGAGCCGCTGTTGTCAGAAAGTATTACAGGTGAAGTAGCTTAACCTCCACAATCATGAATCATATGTCTGAGAGGGTGAACAGAGAGAATCCCCTCCACTAACCCCTCAGATTTCTGCTCAATTTTCAGGAGAGTGTTTTCTTGATGTATGTTGGTCATGGTACAGGAAACTGTGACAGGGCTTGAACACTTCAATAAATACTTGGAGATGGTGTGCTCTTCTGCTGAAATGCATACAAATCCTTTAGCTTTGGAAATGCATTTGACCTTCTCTGCTTTCGGTGCAGATAAGCTGTTGGATGGCATCCTTTTGATTTGCGTCAGGGATTGGCTCCTTAAAGTGACGCCTTTTAATATAGAGCCCTATATAAGTGAGATGATTAAATTTCACGTTCTACACAGAAGGAGAAACTTTGGCTCAAAGACAACTGTGTATTGATAAGCCTTGATAAGACCACCACTCTCAACACAATGCAAGTTCCTTATGTCCTTTCCTTCAGTTATATAGTAAAAACATTCATTTTTGATAAAGCTTTCAATGATGGCCGGCTCAGGCCTTGACCAGCTAATAGTTAAGCTGCAATAGGCTTTGACTGCCAGGGGATTTGGCACACTAAGCTGCTCCCTCTCTACCTCTCTAACACTCTCTGTCCTCTCTCTATATATATCTTTTTGCCCCTTTTTGTTTGCTCTTGTACTCGTCTCTGGTTCTTGTCTTGTAGACAGCCTGGGATTGTTAGTGTGGACAACCTGCTGCTGTGGACCTACAAAGCTTCAGTTACTACAGTTACTAATGTTTGGCCTTTCATTTGGCCCCATCTCATTATCATTACAGTTTGTGATATTAACTTTAGAGATCAACATGATTTAATGCATGGTAGTTCCTGCAAATGGCACACATTTGACCTTGACCTAGTATGACCTTAAAAAACAAACATGAATGACCTGCTGCTGTAGACCTGCTCAACTCCAAGTGCTTTATCCTGCATTAAGCATCACCAGAAATTACATCATTTAACATAAATTCAGATTTTTAGACCAGTCAAACCCATTTCAATGGCAGATCAGCAACATGCTGCTATATTAATCAACATCATTTCTCTCCACTTTTGTATTCATTATAGATGTTAATGTTCATATTAGAATGACCTCTCTATTGTTATTGGTTATTCCTCCAAAATGAATACCTTTTCAACCATAAACATGAGGACCCTTCTTGGAAACAAATATACACGGGCTAACAAAGCGATTGCAGGGTCTGCATAAATTAGTGAACGCAAAGGTTTAAGTTCATCTGAGGATAATAAAGTGTATGGACCTTCTAAAGTTAAAATCTCAGAAGGATGAATAGATTTTATTTAACTAATCAAAATATGCATAAGACCATTTCAAAATACACACCTAGAGTCATGAAGCAGATGGGTTACAGCTGCAGAGGACCATGCGAGATATACAGTATCTCACAAAAGTGAGTACACTCCTCACATCTCTGCAAATATTTTATTATATCTTTTCATGGCCCAACAGTGAGGAAATGACGCTTTGATACAATGTACAGTATTGAGTGTACAGTTTGTATAACAGTGTAAATTTACTCTCCCCTCAAAGTAACTCAATACACAGCCATTTATGTCTAAACTGCTGGCAACAAAAGTGAGTACCCCCCTATGTGAAAGTGACCAAATTTGGCCCAAAGTGTCAATACTTTGTGTGGTCACCATTATTTTTCAGCACTGCCTTAACCCTCTTGGGCATGGAGTTCACCAGAGTTTCACAGGTTGCCACTGGAATCCTTTTCCACTCCCCAATGACCACATCACAGAGCTGGTGGATGTTAGAGAGCTTGCACTCCTCCACCTTCCCTCTGAGGATGCCCACAGATGCTCAATAGGGTTTAGGTCTGGAGACATGCTTGGCCAGTCCATCACCTTTACCCTCAGCTTCTTTAGCAAGGCAGTGGTCGTCTTGGAGGTGTGTTTTTGGGTCATTATCATGTTGGAATACTGCCCTGCGGCTCCGTTTCTGGAGGTAGGGGATAATGCTCTGCTTCAGTATGTCACAGTACATGTTGGCATTCATGGTTCCCTTAATGAAGTGTAGCTCCCCAGTGCCGGCAGCACTCATGCAGCCCCGGACCATAATACTCCCACTTCCATGCTTCGCTGCAGGCAAGACACTCTTTTCTTTGTTCTCCTCACCTGGTTGTCACCACACATGCTTGATACCATCTGAACCAAATAAGTTTATCTTGGTCTCATCAGGCCACATGGTTCCAGTAATCCATGTCCTTAGTCTGCTTGTCTTCAGTAAGCTCTTTGTGGACTTTCTTGAGCATCATCTTCAGTAGAGACTTCCTTCTGGGACAACAACCATGCAGAGCAATTTGATGCAGTGTGCTGCGTATGGTCTGAGCACTGACAGGCTGACCCCCCACCCCTTCAACCTCTGCAGCAATGCTTGCAGCACTCATACGTCCCAAAGACAACCTCTGGATATGATGCTGAGCACATGTACTCAAGTTCTTTGGTCGACCATCGCGAGGCCTGTTCTAGGTGGAACCTGTCCTGTCATGTCCCCATAACACACCTCCAAGACAACCACTGCCTTGTTAAAGAGCTGAGGATAAAAGTGATGGACTGGCCAAGCATGTCTCCAGACCTAAACCCTATTGAGCATCTGTGGGGCGTCCTTAAAAGGAAGGTGGAGGAGCACAAGGTCTCTAACATCTACCAGCTCAGTGATGTTGTCATGAAGCTCCAGTGATCTCCATGCCCAAGAGGGTTAAGGCAGTGCTGAAAAATAATGGTGACCACACAAAATATTGACACTTTGGGCCCAACTTGGACACTTTCTCTTAGGGGGGTACTCACTTTTGTTGCCAGTAGTTTAGACATTAATGGCTGTGTGTCGCGTTATTTTGCGGGGACAGTAATTTTACACTGTTATACGAGCTGGACATTCACTACTGTACATTGTATCAAAGCGTCATTTTCTCACTGTTGTCCCATGAAAAGATATAATAAAATATTTGCAGAAATGTGAGGCGTGTACTCACTTTTGTGAGATACTACAAGTCCTCTTAGCTAAGGACAGGTAACTGGGACTACAATCTGCACAGGCTAACCAAAATGGAACAACAGAAAATTGGAAAATGTCTCTGTTTCTGGCGGGGTCAGTATTTGGTGTAAACAGTACGAAATCATCACCATCCATCCATCCTTGTATCAGCAGTTCAGGCTGGTGGTTCAATGGTGTGGGGATATTTCTTAGCACACTTTGAACCGTTTTGTTCCAACTGAGCATTGTGTAAATGCCACAGCCTACCTGAGTAAGATGTCTGACCCTGTCCATCCCTTTGTGACAGCAGTCTGCCCACCCTCAGATGGCTACTTCAAGCAGGATAGTATTGCATGTCACAAAGCTCAAATCATCTCAAACTAGTTTCTGAAACATAATAATGAGTTTCAGGGCCTTGTTGAATCTATGCCATGAAGAATTTAAGGCAAAAGGGGGTCCACTTGGTACTGGCAAGGCATACATAATTAATAAAACTTGGTTGCTGCTTTTATTTTGCACTTGAAACTGGATTAAATCGGAATCTTTTTCCTGATTCTTGACTTCCACAAACACATGCACGCCCACATGCGTTTACCCTTTAATTACAAAATGCTGCCCGTCCTCCAAAGGAGTCTGAAAAAGGTTTATTTGTTTTAACCTTGAGGAGGTGTGCAGAATCTAACCTCGAGGTCTTCTTAATGTGAAACGGTGAAGAACAAAATGGAAAACAAATCTCACAAACAGAGAGAAATGAAAAAGACAGACAGAGAGCAGCACACAGAGAATTAATATTCTCTGTCCAACTCAAGGCTGTTTCAAATCAGTTATTAGCCTCAGTGAGAAGAAAATCACTGCTTGAGTCTGGCCAGGTTTGAATTTTCATTCCAAAATGGATTCTTTTCATGAAGTGAAGAACTAGAAGCTCAAATGCTTTAAGACAAGAGTTCACACTTAATTAGTTGTCAGAGTTGTTGAGAGGCAATGTTTATCCCAGTATTTTAATCATGATGATGGGACTAGCCTCCCTCTTTAAAAGATTTTAAATCCCATTTTTCCCTGGAATATTACAAAGTCCAACTGTGACAGTAATAATGGCACAGTGTTACTCTATAAAAAGCAAACTGACCATAAAAAGGGAGAAACACTTGAAGGAAAAGTTCCTCATCTTGGTTTCATGCTGGGCTGTACAGTGATGCAGCAGGTGGTGCTCGTGCCTCACAGCAAGAAGGTTTCAACTCTTCTTTCTGGTCTTCTGTTTGCATGTTCCCCCATGCATCAGTGTGGTTGTGAGTGGTTATTTATCAGTCTACGTCAGTCCTGTGATTGGCTGACAACAGATCCATGGGTGTATCCTGCCTCTATTCCAGTGTCAGCTGGGTAAGTAAGCTCCAGCCTCCAGCAACAGGGATAAGCAGAATAGATAGTGGATGGTTTCATGCTTTAGGTTAATGATTATTCTCAAACAACGAAACAATGACTGTTAATATCCAGTCATAAGAAGAACAATAATCAGACCTTCTGTGCTGCACATGATCATACAACATTCAACCAAATACTCAATAAACACAATCTAAGCGCTATGGAGCTGTCAATGCACATTTTTTATATAAATAACAAAGAGTTACAGTTCGTGAAAAACTATAAAAACAATGTAAAAAATGTCTCTGTCTTTGAAAACTTTAATAAAAATGTACAGTAATGTTATTCCTCAACTGAAAATTAAATTGTCACCATCGGGCACAAACCTCATATCTTTCGAAATTGCTACTTTTCAGGAAATAAGAAAACAGCCTCCGACCCTTTAATGAATGAATATTATCCTGATTATAATTTAACTTAATTTTTTTTACTCTTTATTGGTCAAAATTTTTAAAAACCTACTCACCAACATGAAAGGTGACCAAAATCACTGTTTTATGAAAAAAGAGAATCATTTAAAAATTTGAGATTGGAGGTTTTGGGCCAAGATCAACAAAACACAACAAAGAATCAGTCAATTTAAAAATAAGAAAAAATCTAATTTTCTAAAAGATTGATGTAGGCCTAAGTATTTTAATTTACTCTCAAAAATTCAAAATACAGGTCAAATAAATTTTCTTCTCACACTAAAACTAAAACAAAAAAGGTGTTTTGTATCTAAAGAAAAAAAAAAGGAGTTAAAGTCACTTTTTTTCCACCAGTCCAGGCAGTATGCAGCTTTGGACCATTCAACCTTAACATCTGTTTGTGGACTTAGTTGTTGTGAATGCAAGCTGCAGCGGCTAGCTGAGCTCTGAGACCATGAGGGGAGAAGGCAGTTTTTCCTCCTCTGATGTCCATCAAGTTCAGCCATTATCCAATTGAGACATAGTTGCCATTTCATTCAATTTTAAGTATGTTTAAGTCTAGAAAGACTCTAAGATATATATATATATATATATATATATATATATATATATATATATATATATATATATATATATATATATATATATATGTATATACATATATATGTGTGTGTGTATATATATATATATATATATATATATATATATATATATATATACACATATATATATATATATATATATAAAGGGGCAGTTTGATAAAGTAAAAAGTGCATCTAAATAGAAAATAACTGACATAAATAGAGGAATCAAGTTCATGAACCGAGGGCACTACCTACGGGTAAGAGGCACAGGAGCACGACATTTACATATAATATCTAATAAGAAATTTGTAATAATTCCAAGAGTTCATAACATGATTATACCCATAAAAAATCCTGCTTTCAATTAATATTTGTCTGGATCAAGTTTCAAAAGAAAGACTTTTACCCCATTCACAAATATTTAACTCTCCTGTTAACTCACACATGAGCAAAATATTTAAATTCACATCATTTTTGAAGTATTTTTCATCATTGTTTTTTTCACAGGACAACACAAAACTTACTTAACAACAGACTTAAATGATTCTGGGTGGAGGGTCTTTTGTGCCAGCTGAAAGCTAGTCGTACACACCTGTTAAGGGTCTATGTAGAATACTGTGCTGAAGTTCAGTTCCTCACATATGCATGTATTTTTTCTGTACTTGTCTGCATCAAAACAAAACAGTGCACACTGAGATGGTTCAATACAAAAACAAACACTGTTACAACCCGCCTGATTATTTTTGTCACAGCAGTGATGTTTGTTGTTCTTCACTGTCAGTGCTTTGCTTTGGTAACAAATACTTTGTAATTGTACTGCATGACAGTTCATAGTGGCAATGTCAGACTTTGAATATTATCAAAAGAGGAAAAAAAAAACCATAAAAAATCAATCTTGGGACACTGTATGGCAGGCCACGCATAATGCATCTGATAAGGTGGGACAGCTGTTTACCTTCCCCATTGACTTAGCTGGCCTCCTACGGTGCACCTCAAAGGATGTAGTCCTTTAATTGGGACATGCTGGACACAGGCTCAACAACTACAGGAGAGCAGGTATGTGAGTCAGCATAAAAATCCACATTAAGCTAATGTCGCAAACTGTCAGGAGGATACAGAGATCTGGCTAAATGAAGCAGAAAGAAATGTGCTAAATGTGTCACAGTCAATTACACAACAGTGCTAAATAACAGGGCTGAACGAAGGCTGAGGAGGAAATTTTTACAACCTGATTCGACAGAAGTGATCCCATGTGTCAGAGAGCGGCAGACACCACCTCAAACTAATCACTTCTGATTCCAAAATAGAAGAAAGGAACATAAGGGTTATAAGTTGACACTTGCAAAATGAAGTGGATGAGAGGTATAAATAATTATAAACATGAAAATCCTGAATTAAATTTACATGTTGCTTACACTAATGCCCAAAGCCCTTCATCATCTCCCACCACTGTACTTTCATGGTTTGGCGATTGTTTACCTCACCAAAGCATTAAAATGCTGAGCAGTCATTCTAGTTTTGACTACTTCATGGGTAGCTAAAATATATTCTGACTGGTAAAAATATCTGTATTCACAGCAATACAGGACCTAACAAAAATATTATTGTGGACAAGGTTTTCACCTGTTTGATCTCCACAAGTATTTCCACGTTTAAACAGCACAGATCCATAAAAATGTGTCTTCCTGTGTTCGTATGTCTCTCCCCTGCCCTCTCTGCCCTCATCTTTCTCCACCTACATAAATGTTTGGTTTGACTTGCCTTCCTCGGCTGACAGATGTGAGAGTGCTAACCATCACCGCTTTCACAACCGTCCTCCAGGCCCTCAGGTGATGTGGCGAGGCCCCGCAGGCCGCTGTTTGCCATTAACAGAAAGATGAAGCTGTGTCTGTGCAGCTTTGCCGGGGAGCAGGTGGTCATTTGTCCAGGTGAGAGAGGCTTTAAAGCTGAGCCTGGTTTGGGGTTTTTGACAGGTGGTACAAGCAGCACAAGAAAATTCATGTAACCTCAAAGAGTGGAACAAAACCAAAACACAACTTCACACCGAAACCACAAAAACACCAAATTATCACAACCAAACAAATCCAGAAAATCCTCTAGCACTGTGTTTCTGACAGATTGAAATGACTGCCTTCTTGTTTACTCAGCTCAGATGGAAAATATTCGAGGAGTTGTTATTTCTTTGACCTTTAATTGACAACATTTTAAAGAAGACCAGACGCAGGCAGAAATTTAAGCACCCCTTGAGCTTAAAAATATTGATTGACAATGTAGTTGAAAGGATGTTGTTATGAACAACACTTGTTAATTAACAGGCCTTTGTGACAGAGGGAATCAACTTTCATTTTATCATCTTTTTGGGAAAAACAAAGGCGTGTGCCATGACTACAGAATGTCTTTAGAGAGCAGAGTGAATGCTATAAAGGTCTTTATACCCTCATGTATACACAAGGAGGCTGGGTGACATTTTTACAAGGACTGGGCAGTGCCAGATGAATTTAAAGTTCATTAAATCAGCTAAAAGTTAAGCATGACTGAGCTAGTAAGATCAAGAGTATTTGCAACAGACCATTACCTCCTCACTGACTTTTGAGCTTGTTCCCACTGAAATTAGAAAATATAAAAGTATAATTTGGGTTTGTTAGTTTGCTGTTTAATTTGTAATTCTTAGACTGTGTGTGTCATGCCATGTGTTAGTTTCTGACCCTATAGTCCACATCTCATGACAAGTGCTCAGTGTTTTGTGTGCAGCACAGGTCTTCATTTTATTTTTCACTTGATACAGGTGCCATTTTTATGCCCATCAACCAAGCTGTTAGATAGCAAATGGACATGCAAAGATTCCATGTCCTGGTGTGTTTGACATTTGTATCATGTCTTGGGTGTCTGCTAAGCAAGGATTTGATTTAAGTTGAATAAAAAAGAAATTTCATCTCTGTAGAGGATCAGATGTAGCTCTTCTTCGCTCCCCTTTGAAAACACTCTGATCTGAGGATACCTGAAGGTTATGAGAGGCTATGGTAATCAGCTTTGCACTGATTGGCAGCCCAAACAATGCCAAAGGAAGGGGGGAGGAGGGGTTGCAAGCAGCAGAGCAGACTTTCAAAACAGTTATGGCGTCTGCCTGTGACAATAAGAAACACACATGTAGGTGGAGGTAAAAAACAGTGTTTTAAGGGCCATTTTCTTTAAAGGGGCTTTACCTTTTTTCTGTGAACTGAGAGTCAAGTCAAAAATGTCATGTTCATCTGCTTCTTAAGCCCCTTCTAACAACATTAAAAGTGAAGAAAATTGCATGTTGAAGGACATGGGACCTCTTAACCAAACCAACTTTAGTGATTTACAAAGCTCAAATGTCCTTAATCCTGGAGGAAGTCTGTAATTGTTGTATGCCAAGAGTACCAAAAGTTTTCATCCCCTGCTCTCTAAAAAGATCAGTGCCATAGAAAGGTGATCTCCTCTTTTCCTGGTGCAGACTGCCATGTTAGCACTGAGCAAGCTAACATTAAAAATGTTTTTTTTTCAGCATACATTTTCCTTTAGATATGTGGTTTTGTTTAAGGTTGCTTTCACGTCTACCACATTTGGTTCAGACCAAATCAACTCTGGTTGGCTTTTTAAAAAGTCTGTTTGATTGTAGTGTAGTGTGAGAGCTCAAACAAACCTGCGGAGCCAAATAACCACACAAAGGATGGGACCCAAAACTGCATGTGCTGTTATGTCCTCAAAATTGTGGAACATTGTGAGTCTGTCAGGTGCTTCGGATTTGAGTGAAGATGGCGTCGCGGACGGCCGCCTCGGTACTGTGCTCTCTAGTACTGTGTTTGTTTTTGTGTATTTTCTTTGTGTGTGCGCACTCCAACCGCATCACTTTTGGCAGAGAAGAGCTACTGAACATTAGGCAGCACTCTTTGGACTTTTTTCCATCTTTCTACGCGGACCAAGAAAGTTTTTCCGAACTTCTAGTCAGTGGAGCAGCGGCTCTTTATGGCGTATGGAGGAGACGCAGACGGGGAAAGCGAGCCGGCGCGCTCGTGAAGCTGAGACAACGGGGCTTCCACACTGCGCTCCCGGCGATCCACCTCGCCAATGTCCGCTCTCTTCCTAATAAGATGGACGAGCTACTTCTCCTAAGCGGGACAAATAGAGACTTTGGACATTCCGCGGCTCTTTGTTTCACGGAAACCTGGCTCAGTGACTCTATCCCGGACAGCGGACTGTACCTGCCAGGATTCCAGCTGCTACGCGCGGACCGCGTCACGGAGCTGACTGGGAAATCAAAGGGCGGCTGAATATGTTTCTACTTCCACGAAGGTTGGTGTACAGATGTCACAGTGCTTAATAGACATTGCAACCAAAATCTAGAGTCCCTCGTTCTGAACTGTAAGCCTTTTTATTCACCGCGGGAGTTTTCCTCCTTTATTCTCGTCGTTGTTTACATCCCACCTCAGGCCAACGTGAGTGAGGCTGTGCAGCAGCTGGCTGAACAGATCACATGTTTAGAACGAGAACACACGGACTCTCTGCTTATTATTCTGGGGGACTTTAACAGAGCAAAACTCAACCACGAACTGCCAAAATACAAACAATGTATTAATTGTCCCACCAGGGACAATAACACTCTGGATCACTGTTACACAGTCTTAAAGGATGCATATCGCTCTATACCCCGTGCAGCTTTGGGACACTCTGACCACTGTCTGGTCCATCTGATTCCATCTTACAGGCAAAAACTAAAATCTGCCAAGCCGGTGGTCAAGACAGTGAAGAAGTGAACGAGTGAAGCAAAACAGGAACTTCAAGACTGTTTTGACTCCACCGACTGGGGTGTTTTTGAAGCTGCAGCCACCAACATAGATGAACTGGCAGACACTGTGACATCGTACATTAGCTTTTGTGAGGATGTTTGTGTGACAACAAAGACTTTCTGGACATACAGCAACAATAAACCCTGGTTTACATTAAAACTCAGCCGCCTTCGTCGAGCCAAGGAGGATGCCTACAGGAGTGGGGACAGAGCTCTGTACCGGCAGGCCAGGAACACACTGACTAAGGAGATCAGAGTGGCTAAGAGGAGCTACTCTGAAAAGCTGAAAAACAGGTTCTCAGCCAACGACCCAGCATCAGTGTGGAAAGGCCTGCAGGAGATCACCAGCTACAGGAGACGCCCGGCCCCCACTGCTGCAGACAACAAAGCCCTGGCTGACGACCTCAACAACTTCTACTGCAGATTCCGGAGGGACTACTTCACACCTGTCCCTCCCCTCTCTGTAGTTCCTCTGCGCCCCCCACCACCACCCACAGACACTGAGCCCCTCACCTCAACCTCATCACCATCCCCGTCCCCCAGCACCTCCAACCTCCAGACCCTCCAAGTGAGCGAGGAGGAAGTGAGCCAGCTGCTGCAGAGACAAAAGACCAGGACAGCTCCAGGTCCTGATGGAGTTTCCCCCTCCTGTCTGCGAGCCTGTGCAGACCAGCTGGCTCCCGTGCTCACTCAGCTCTTCAACAGGTCCCTGGAGCTGGGTGAGGTCCCCTCCTGCTTCAAGCGCTCCACCATCATCCCTGTCCCGAAGAAACCCACCATCTCTGGACTTAATGACTACAGGCCTGTCGCGCTGACATCTGTAGTCATGAAGACCTTTGAGCGGCTGGTGCTGGCCCACTTGAAGTCCCTCACGAGTGACCTGCTAGACCCCCTGCAGTTTGCCTACCAGGCAAACAGATCAGTGGATGACGCTGTCAACTTGGGGCTGCATTACATCCTGCAGCACCTGGATCGTCCCGGGACCTATGCACGTGTCCTTTTCGTAGACTTCAGCTCGGCTTTCAACACTGTCGTCCCCCACTCCCTCTGCACCAAACTGTTCCAGCTCACCGTGCCACCTGCGCTCTGTCAGTGGATCTACAGTTTCCTGACTGACAGAAGCCAGCAGGTCAAGCTGGGGCAGGTCACCTCGGACATTCGGACCACCAGCACAGGGACCCCCCAGGGATGTGTCCTTTCTCCACTACTCTTCTCCCTCTACACAAACGACTGCACCTCCACGGACGCCTCTGTGAAGCTACTGAAGTTCGCAGACGACACCACCGTCATCGGTCTCATCCAGGATGGTGATGAGACTGCTTACCGACAGCAAGTGGATCAGCTGGTGCTCTGGTGCAGTCAGAACAACCTGGAGCTAAACACGCTCAAGACGGTGGAGATGGTAGTGGACTTTAGGAGACACCCCCTCACCCAGCCCCCCCTCACAGTCCTCAGCAGCCCTGTGGGGGCCTTGTCAACTGTGGAGAGCTTCAGATTCCTGGGCACGATCATCTCTCAGGATCTGAAGTGGGAGCAGAACATCAGCTCTATCTTCAAGAAGGCCCAGCAGAGGATGTACTTCCTGTGGCTCCTGAGGAAACATGGACTCCCCCCTGAGCTGCTGCTGCAGTTCTACACTGCAGTCATCGAGTCTGTCCTGTGCTCCTCCATCACTGTGTGGTTCGGAGCTGCCACCAGGCAGGACAGGTCCAGACTACAGCGCACTGTGAGGACTGCTGAGCGGATCATCGGTGTCCCCCTGCCCTCTATCCAGGACCTGTACTGCTCCAGGACTCGTAGGAGAGCAGGAAACATTATGAGGGACTCCACTCACCCTGCTCACAGACTCTTTGAACTGCTCCCATCCGGCAAGCGCCTCAGAGCCCTGCGGACCAGGACAAGCCGGCACAGGAGCAGTTTCTACCCATCGGCAGTCACCATTCTAAACAGCTCATAGCTACATAATTAATAAGAGCTGCAACTTTTTAAACAGTTAATAGCGGCACTATCACTGCACAGCTGCACTTTCCTCTCTTCAGTTGTAAATATTCCTGGATGCTTGCTTGTATATATTCCTGATGCACTTTTTTTTTTTTTTTTTACACACACTGTATTTGTTAAGAGTTTTGTACATTTATATTTCTTCATTTTATTTATTTAATCTTATCCTCTATTTTTTTTTAATTTTACATTTACCTTATTTTTATTTTGTCTCATTCATTTACGACTGTACTAGAGAGAAAACAACTGCCGAAGTCAAATTCCTTGTATGTGTCACATACTTGGCAATAAAAAACGATTCTGATTCTGATACTGGGCCTGAAATGTGTCCATTATATCGCCGCGTTTTGACCACAGACTGTCAAAGAATTTAATTTTTACTGACAGGACACCCAGTCAACATCCTTCAGCAGTTTAGAAGTCTTCTTTCACTCCTTTTTGTGTTTGTTTACATGTTTTATGCACATGATCCATGTCTTCTTCTCTGGTTTTGGTGTCTGTCTGTGGCAGAATTATGGCGCTGCTTATAGGTCCGGCACACAAATTACAGTATATTCAGTGTTTTAGTGTGGATGGACATGTTTCTTAATATGATGCCCTGTTTACAGAAAACTTTTTAAATAGATTGTTCTGATCTCCCTGATGACAGGGCCTGGTTAAGCATTTGGATGGTGAGTTCTGACAGACTTTGACCAGTGATTACGAACTGGTGGCCCTTGATAGCTACCCATGTGCGACCTCTAGAACATTTTTTCATTCAGAAAATGACAGATTAGGGGGTATCTTCTTGTTGTTAAATACCCACTTTTGATGCAATCCCAAAAACATTAGGGACATTTTTGACGAGTATGTCAGGATTAAACCCTGGGATGGAAAACATGACAGCCACAGAAAAAGTGAGGGATCTTTGGGAGTGATCTTACTTTAAAGGGTGAGAAATGCATTGGATTAATAAATAAGGAAGTTAAACTAAAATATGTTAATTAGATCAGAATATGAGTATAATTTAGATTTATTTTAAATCCGGCCCACATAATGTAGAACAAGAAAAAAATGACCCTTGTACAAAAAAAGTTGTTTAAGGAGATGTTTAAGAGAAAAGTTGTGGTCTTGGTTTCCATCACATAACTCATTAACGGAAGCCTGATGTATTTTGAGTCATGTGACTGACATTTCACATCCTGCAGTGTGAGTATTGCACATGCACACATTGCAGAATGTGATGCTAAAATGACAAATTGCTCAGCCATAGTACGCAGAATGTATAATTATGTTAACTGGCAAAAAATAGAACCAAATACACATGACCCTTAAAAAACACAACAGGTCTTTTTGACAGAGAAGACTGGGTAACCACTGAAAACGTGTTTTAAACTTTATGTAAAAATAACCTTGTTTTAAAACAAATTTTAAGTAAGAATTGTCATAGGTTAGCTAACAGAGATTTGATTGCTGCAGCCAAAGAATTACTCTTTTTTTTTCTAGGTGTGCACTTACATATGTTATGCAGCATTCTATGGCTCACAAATGGAGCAAGCACACTTCCTCTATACAAAAAGGAAAAAGAAGGTTTTTACTTCTCTATGCCTTTGACATGAAAAAAGGATCAAAGTGGAGGAAGTCTCTCTGTTGCAGCCTAGACTTCAAATCCCATTTGTATCAGCTATTTCCAAAGGTACATGACTCAGTTTGATCAGCTGCAAGGCTTGGATAGGCATGAACTACTCCTGTGTGAATCATCGTGGCAAAAGGTGACCTTCAAAGGTTGAACCACAGGGAAAAGAAGAAAGGATCAACAATGTAAAGCAGGCAGCATCATGTCATAAAGTGAATGACATGAGCCGCTGCCATGAGACATCTCATCTCTATGACATATTAATGAAGACAGAAAAACAGCAATAGAGGATAACAGGACACAAATACAGAACAGAGAGCTGGGGTTTGTGGAGTGTGATGACTTCCACAGAAAGGGGTAACAATGTGCTCAGGCAAAGCGCTCAAAACCAGGGGGAGAAATAAAACATATCAGATCAGGAGCAGGCGAGAATAAAGACTCCAACACCAGGCGAGGTCCTAGCACTGAAAGCAAAGATCAAAAACACGGCGAGTAGACTCCAGGACTGGGCTGGAACACTTTCGATAAAAGGAGCAACAAGAAACTGGCACAGAGAGGTGGGAACACAGACAACATATGACACAGAGGGAACGCTAACAAGGGAGAGGTGAAGCTAATGAGGGCATGGCAGGTAATCACAGAGGCGGGAGCACACACAAGGTCAGAGTGTGTGGTAACAGGAATGACAGGAGAGGTGAGAATTTCACTCGAAACAAAGAATAATGAATGGATGATGTGAAACAAAAAACAACTACCATCGGGAGATAATAAAGGATAAAACAACACAGCCAGAGAAAGACAGGTTTCTGTTAGAATACTGATTGAAACTTTGGTCTTGTCACTCAGACTCTTTGATGAGAGTTTGTCTTTCATACACCACTGAGAATTGTAGGTCTGGAAATTTGGTGTTGTTTCAAACCCATACAAAGATTAAATCAGAAAATGAATTGTTTCTATCGACAGCTTCTGTTTGTACTTTCCATGGAGGCAATTGACAAAACTGTTCTGCTCTCACACAGGCAACAGAAATAAACAGACAAAAGATGAAATAAAGAACATACACTCTGAGGAATGGGGACTGAAACCTGGTTCACATATGGTACAGGCACCAATACATCCAGTACCTGCTGAGCTGAACTAAAAAATAGATTTTGATGCCTCATATAGATAGCAAATATTGTCCGCCAACCAAAGAATAGGATGATACAAGTGACAGAAGCTTTAGCACATGTGCTGCAACCACAGTAAACATTATTAAAGAGATAGTTCTGTCATGATCCCACATCTTTTAGTTAAAGCTAGGGTCGGTAATTTTGGAAAACTAGCATGAATTTGAATGTAGCATCTCCCCAGGACTCAGCCTAGCTTCCCCCCCCTCCCTGGAGCTCCTCCAAAACCACGCCCCCTGCTCACATGCACGAGGGCCGCTGATTCGCGACCATATGACTGATTCAACTCAAAACCGGTCCTCAGCACGTTTTAGTTTTGCACTACACCAAGTCATGTCTCACTCTGCGGTAAGAAAACACCAAAACATTATCTTAGTAAAGTTAAAAAACAAATAAACAAACATGGCAAGTTAGTTAGTACTCACAACCCGATGTTGACTCTCATTTTTGCCCTGGCTTTGTCCAAATTCTTCTTTGTTTCGGCCTTCTCCGCCTCCATCTTTCTCCTCTGTTTAGCAGGAGGAGCGGTAATCGGGATATGGGTAGTTTCTCTGCCATTCTCCACATAGCTGTCAACTCTCACGTTTTGGCCGGGACTACACTCCTCTGCCTCTCCAAACTGAGCTCTGTCACAAGCCAAATGGGGCGGTAAGGCACCAAAATGATGGATGCCAAGCACCGTAAAACCGAAGAAGAAAAAAAGTCATGCAAGAACTGCCACCTGCAGTAGCCTGGGTGGCAGTTGTTGCCAGATTAGAGCTCACAGCGGCAACAAACCAAGAAAAACCAAGTGTTTATTTTAGATTTCTTGTACACCTGTCTTAAAATGTATGTGATACTGGAGCTTGGTTGGGGTTGTCGGACAGCTCGCAGTGGGCTTCCCTTTTTTCAAAGCCAAAACTTGACAGGTAAGCATTCTCCAGCGTACTTGAATCCCTCTCAGCTCGGCTACGCACATTGAATCAGGCTCAGTGCACGCCGGCAAAATGTACAGGCAGAAGGTGGGCAAATCGGTAGTACGGGATTTGATTTGTTTAATAAATTCGGCCTGAATTGCTGTGATTGGTTGGTGTTTTCCCTGTTTTACTCTGGCTGTAGACAGCGGCTATTTTTCGCTCTCTTTAAAGAACACATCATGCATTGATTGCCATTGGGACATAACGATCATTTTAACCAGTATAACAGAAAGTGTATCTAAATCAAATTACCAACCCTAGCTTTAAGTTATCCCTTTTATTTCCACGTTTCATGTTTTGTCTCGTGCTTCCTGCTTTATTTTGAAATCACTAACCCTTGTCTCTTTTGGTAGGTTTTGCTTTCTGTCTGGTCTTGTCACACCTGCCTCCGGATTATTCCTCACCAACTGTGTCTTATCACCCAGAATCATCTCTTGTGTTTAATCTCACATCTGTCACTGTCTCGTTGCCAGTTCATTGTCACAGTCATCGTTACAGCACTCGTAGTCATAGTCTTGCTGTGTATTAGCCTAGTCTGTTTTTCAACCTTGCCTTTTAAGCCTTTGTGGATACTGTTGACTTCCGTCTCTGCTTTTCTGACCTTGTTTTTTGTCTCATGTCTTTTGGATCCTGTTGCCCTGTCTGCTTGTCTTCCCGTGTATGACCCAGCCAGTTTTAGGAGTCTTTTGCCTTTCAGATTTGGATATTGTTGCTCTTTTTGACTGCCTAACCGTGTACTGAACCCCTGACTGTACAATAAACCCTTTTTGCCTTTTTTCAACCGTGGTTTGAGTCTTGCATTTGTGTCCATCTTCTCTGTGCAGAGATTATGATAGGGAGTAATGTGTCATCATTAACAATGAGAAATCTACATTCTTGAGAACTAGAACAAGAGTTCCTCAGGGTTCGGTTCTTGAGCCACTGCTGTTTAGCTTGCACATAAATGATTTGCCACAGTCTTGTGTGGGAGCAAGTGTTCATATGTATGCAGATGATACAGTCTTGTATATATCTGGAAAGAAGTTTCTTCTCTTTCTGACCAGCTGTCTCATCATTTAAAGTCTTTAGCAGCCTGGTTTCAGAACGCATGTCTCACACTAAACACAAAAAAACTGTGTCAGTTTGCTTTTCATCTGGAGCCCGAACCTCACTGACAGTTGACAAGTTAAATTTAAACATCAACGGACAACCTATTCGACACGTTCAGGAAGTAAAGTATCTTGGCCTTCTCTTGGATTCTAACCTTAAATTTGAGAAACATGTCAAAATGGTGAGTAGGGCTGCAAAGGCAAATGTGAGGATTCATCCTCCTCCTCAGTCTCTCTCCCCCTCCCCTCCTGGTCCTCTGCCAGCTGTGGCCGTGGTTACCTCCCGCTGCACACCTGCACTTCCTTCACTCATCACCACGGGTATAAAGGCTGCATGGAGTCACTTCTTCTTTGCCGGTGGATTTCCTCATCTGGAGTGGTTTATTGGCCATCTCTCTGCCTAACTTTGCCTCTCTTTGGCTTTAAGCCTTTTTTTGAATCTCCACTCTGGAGTTTTTTGCTACTTCTAAGAGTCTTGTTTGTATGTGCTCTGTTCATCGCCACATGGATACTTACCTTTGTTCTCTGCTCCCTCTCTTTGCAGTGTCTCCTGGAGCTCTCACCCTGCCTACCTGTATATACTCAGCTTATTCACTGGAACACTGGATTGTTGGGTTTTTGCGGACTGTGTTAACCAATAAATCTCTGCTAACCTTTGATGTTGCCTAAGTCTCCAGCTTTTGGGTCCAATGATTAAATATTAAGGGACTGTTCCGTGACAGCAAATCTCTTATTAGAGACTGTTTCCCTTACCATGCTGCAAATGACTTTATGCACTCCGTTTCTCCCATTTAAGTTTAAAAATGTTTATTGTAGGGTTACATGAAAAACAAAAGGGTTCCTCAACAGCACAAACCTCTGCCAAGGCATTTCCAACATTGTCATGCGAGGTATTGTCAAAACTGTGAAAAACTGCCCTATCTTGCATTGTTAACAAGTCCTTGAAAATAATTCCTGGATCCACATCCAGATTCAGATTATCACCAAGTCTTTATCACTTTTTCCTTGTGCCATGACTAACATTCGTTGAAAATATCTAAAACTGCTAAGAAATAATTGAGTAATTAGCCAAAATGTGGAAAACTGGCCTATTTCTGCTTGATCTGCATCTGGATATAGATCACCTCAGAAACTTGTTCCTTTTTTTTCTTGTGCCATGACCAATACTCTCTGACAATAAATGAAACTCTGCTCATAGCATTTTGAGTTATCTTGCTACCAGACAAACAGACAAATGCCAGCAAAAATATAAACTCCTATGTCGGAGGTAAAAAGTCAAACTCTCACTCTAAAGCTCGTTATGGGCAACATGAGAGATTATTTTTACTTTTACGGCATCATAAAAATCACTGGATTGGCTGCCGTACATGGATGTATTCACAGTTTGCAGAACCATGTTATGTTAAAACTTGTTACATCATTTAAAGATGTATTGGGTGTGCACTATGTAGCTGCTGCGTGTGAACACATCAGTGTTAAATAGATGCATATTTGGAGTCATGATTTAACCATTTTCCCCTCTTTTGGTGCCCTCTGAGCCTCTGCTCTTTATGTGTACTGTAATAAGTGAAATGCTGCCAGCTGTGGAGTTAAAAAGAGTTCAGATTGAATAAAGTCATTCTGAGCCAGGTGTTTCATTTAGAATGGGAGTTGAAGCGAATAATAGCTCACCAAATGAGCAATTTTACTACTTTTTGTCTACAGCGGCATGAGTTCCAATCAGGAGCTGAATTGCTCCCAATGGCAGCAAGTGTGGCGATAGAAGGAGTGCTGAAAAGAGAGAAATGTGCACTGGGGCCTTTTTCTTGGTGTGTGGAAATGAAATGGAAAATGTGATGAGGAAGACATCTTAACATAGACATGCCTGAATAATAATCAGTTACATCCAACTGGTGTAATTAAAAAGCTATCCAAATCCCCAACTTCCTTGGAGTTATGTAATAAAAAATGTATTCTCCAAATTTCAATCATGATATTCATTCAGATTTCGATATTTATCCTCTCTTTTCCAAGCTTTTTGATATTTTTAGCTTATATTTTCCTCATATAAACACAGGGAAATGTTGTGTATCATAACTGGAAAACCAAGCTTTCACCATAACATCCTTTGACTTCAATTTCTGTTTGTAACCAGTAAGTCACATTGATGCACTTATCATTGAAGCAGACGACAGCACACCCAGTAAAACACCAGAGAAACTGCCATTTACCTCCCCCAATACTCTACATGTAATGACATATTTCTGCACCAATCAACTCAGAAGACCACAAAGAATCTTCGCCCTCCACTGACAGCTAAAATAAACCTGTGAAAGCACCTTTTTAATGGCCTTCCCACGGGTTTTTACCTCAAGGTCTCATCCTGAGTCAACCTATCTTCCCATCTCACACAGGTGGACACAGACTTTTCAAAGCACCACCATAAGGAAAGCTAACCAACTGTTCTCAGATAAGGTCGCAATCGAAGGCGACCGACAAGGTGCCGTGCCATATTGTTCCTCAGAGGGCTGCAGTTGTAAGCAATAACCAGCAGTTATGCCTCATTGGCTGAGATGACCAAGTCATTACAGTGGAAGACATCTGCTTCAATGTGTTTTGGTAGCTCAGGCTTACCTTTTATGTGGTCATTTTGCCAGTAAAAGAGCTCCAAGACCACAAAAACCTTGATAGGAATAAAAGGTGTTTCTTTGCTTAGGGCAGGGGTGGCCAAACTTTTCTCTCCATATGAAAAAATGTCAGCATGACTGGGTCCCCTATGATGTACCTACTTATAGTGGTTCAGAGTTGGTAAATTTGATCCATTGCAGGTTAAAGGAATAGTTTGGGTAGGCCTATGACACCAATAAATACAATCGCCAGTAGGCAACTGATCATCTCTCCCCCTAGCTATGCTAGCGGATGCTTATCAGTCAAGGGGCCACCAAAATCTGAATGTGTGTTTCAGTTTTACATGCAATGGAAATACATTTAAAGTGAACAGGAAGAAACATATGCATCTGTTAAGCAAAAGGTGAGACTTTTGCCTTTCCCTGAAGTTGAAAATATCAAATTTTTGTGACAAATTTTCCTGAAGCCGTGGTGCCAATCAGCATTGAGAGTGAACAGTGACGAGGCTGACATCACAGACAGAGGAGGATGTAAACATTGCTGCACGTCAGCATCAGAGTTCTTTTAGACGGATATTTTATTGTTCAGAGACCAAAGCACAGAGAAGAGAAACTTGGAAAAAGTCACTGGAGAGTTCTGAGTATCCGGAAAGTGCAGCTGATATGTATTTAACACTTTTCATTGTCTGTGGTTCGAACAAAGTCCACCAGCACAACAGTGAGCTGGCTACTGGTGTGTTCTTGTTTCTTGCTGGAAGTGATTTCATTTTTTTTAAAGAAAATACGTCAAACCTCACAGAAGAACTACCAGAGCACACATGACAGAAAGAAGAGAGAAGGAATAGGTCTCCGGCCATACTGGGAAAAAAGTTGAATAAAGTGGGGCAGGTTCGAGAATAGGGGGCCATCACCTGGACATTTTTTAGCTTTGGTGGATCATAGATCGAGAAAGCAGAAAGACACGTAATGGTTGTGAGACACTTCTTTTGTCCCTTTCAGGACTGAGGGAGAAAAATTCACCTGAATGAAAATGATCCATGCAAAGGTGCAACATGAATGTTTTTTTTCCTCTTTGGTGTGAACGTAGCTTTAGGATAAAACTACTCAAAAAACTGTGCTGGCTTTGAATAATTATTTACAGTCTTTCACTTTTTCTCCACAAAGTGTGTTTGAAACGACTTTGTGATGCAAGATACGGGCTACATATCCTTCCACCAGCAATGTGCTCTCATCCAAAATATGTTTTTGTGCCTCTGATGCTGTTTGGTGTCGGTCTCAAAGCCTTTGTTAAGGTTACAAGTCAGAGCTTTTCAGACTGCCAGTGTGAATGTAATTTTTCTTGTGCTTGCCTATTTTTACCTCAAGCAGCCCACATCTCTCAGCCAAATGAATCAGAACAGGACAAAAGCAGAGCCAGTTTTATATCATTTTAGTTGATATATATGTTTTAAGAGGTAATATATGCTCAGAGAATATAAGCACACTTCAGGTGTGTGCCTCTTAAAGTAAATTTCAAAGTTTGCATTTCTGTGGTGAAAACTCCCCAGTGTGAATAGAACGCTTTAATTTTTATACAGTGTATAAGTACATTCTACAACACATCCTGTCGTACTCACTTGTATGTGATCTGCCAAGCAGAATTAGGGTCATATTTGTTGTCACATGTTAATGAGCCCTGAGCCAGGATACAGACATCCAGGTTGCTCCCTCTGAGTATACAGTGGCTTTTGCATGCATATGAATGGAAATTGCTGATACTGATAGACAGAAAAAAAAACTGCAGTGTTTTTACTACTATTACAGCTACATCAAATACTGCAACTACTCTCACTTCTAACTCGGCTAATACCGGAAGCCAGGCCATGACATCAAAAATACACAAAGTCAGTGTTCATGATATAGCGGACAAAGCAGCAGAGCTTTACGGTGTGGTAACAATTTATAATATTACTGTAGTGATACATTTTCAAGGGCAGATCAACAGCATCAACGAAAGACATAAGAGGAGCTCTGTAGCATGCAGGAGTGAATATGAAGCAGTGCCACTATGTGCACGATGATTACGACGCAGAAAGAAAGCTGCAGCATTTTAGCTACATATGCAACGACAGCTCTTTCAAGTGCAATCAGGCCAGCTGACAATTTTGCCTAGGCCTGGGACAAAATAATGTTACGAGTGCTTCTCCACGCTCTTCCTCTCCTCTTCCTCTCCCCCTCCTGCGTTGTTTCTTACCTCGTTCTACGTTGACTTTACTAGTTCTAGCTTCACTGTCAACACTTTCTAAAAAATATTTGTTTAGAAAATCTCTAAGACCACTATTTTCCTCTTCCCTCCTTTTTTCTTCCTTTTCCGAGCTGGGACTTGTGCTGACTGGGCATTTTGAGCATACTAAGCTTCAAATCAATTGACAATTAAGGGCTCTAATTTTGTAGACCAGGCGCAGGCGGGGCGCACCTGCCCTGCGCCGTGCCTGCGCTGCGCCAACGGGGTGTGTCCAGGGCATTTTTCAAGTTTTGTGCACAGCGCAGTCTGGTGCAGGCAGGCGCACCCACGCCTCCGTCCCTCCTACCGGCGCAAGTAGTAGAGAGGGAGGAGAGGAGGCGTGAGTGGGTTTAACACAGCCGAGTGTAATCTTCACCAATCAAATGAATGCCTCTCCTCACCTTTAAATGCGCCGCGGGTGAGGTGCAGTGACAATTTCACCTCGGTGGAGAAGAAGGTCAGAGCCGCTGTCACTTTTGCAGCAACTGGGAGAGCGCAGGAGCCACTGGGCCGCGCATCAGAGGACACGATGCGCGGCACCGTGTGGACCACCTCGTGGAACAGATGTAATCTGTTCCTTTGCCATAAAGAGGAGTACAAAATTAAGTGATAATTACATTTAAACACAGCAGCAGGCTAATCCATTCATCAAGCTTGTGATCCACCTGCATTCCTGGTCTGTCATCGCCAAATAGCAGCGCCTTAGGTGAAAATATATCTCCTCCTCATCCTCCTTGCAATAATAAACTTCATCTTTTTAGATCACGTTAAGAATAAAGATTAAAATAGAGAAATATGGGCTATCACAGGCAAATTCTTAAGACACCGAGTGACTTAGATTGATTCAGTGAGCGTCTCTCTCTTTTTTCTTTTCTTTTGAATTTCATGAGATGAGAGAAGCCGGACGATGTGGCTGTTTGTGGTTGGCTTGAGAGATGTGAACTCGTTAGTTATGACAAACGTCTCTGATCTGACATCAGATGTGACGGGACAATTAATATAGATACAAATGTATGTGCTGGTTCAGACGGTCACATTAAATAGTGGTTGCTGTGATTGTTTATTGCATTGAAATGTGCCTGACACTCTGGATACCTGCCTGTGAGGTTTTGGTGACGTGTGTGCACTGTGTGTCTGTCAGCCAAATTACCACTGCACTGGGTGCGCCTCCCCTGTGCCGAGAATAGACCAGGTTGGAGCTGGCGAGCTTTCAGCGCACCCTCCGCGTGGTTTTTTGGCATGAAATTGTCACTGCGCCAAGCTGAATCTTTCGACACCTCCACCTGGTGTGCCGTCACACCCATCTCGGCGCAGCTGGTCTACCAAATTGCCAAATTGGCTGCACACGGTGGTGAGCCAGACAAAATTACCACTGCGCGGGGTGCGCCAGGCTGCGCCACCCTGAGTTGCGCCAGGAAATTAGAGCCCTAAATGACAACATGAAATTTTCATCAGTGGCTCAAACCATTATTGTATTTGAGGGGGTTCTTAACCGCTATTTCAAAGACAATTAGGACAACAGACCCTTTTGTCCCACACTATCGGCGGGCATGAGTGCAAATGACCCAATGGTGAACATTTTTGAGCAGATGCATTCAATAACTTTAATGATGTACAGTGAAAACAATTATATTCAAAGTTCCTTTTGAGTAAGTGTTACTCTCCTTGCAGTCAAATAACCTTCACTCTCAACAACGGTTGTTTTAATCTTGGAGGCACTGGGGGCAACAGGACAATTACAGCAACAACTAAAGTCCAGGGACAAACTGTATGAGTATTTGCGTTCACTCATACAGCTCACATGGGTAAAACCAGATGATTGCAGTTTTTTATTTGTGTGAATGGGGTTTGTGGCCCTGCAATCAGCTGTCAACAAGTCCAAGATTTGTACCTTGCCTCTTGCCCAATAGCAGCTGGGACAAGCTCCAGCCTCCATGACCCTGAAAGGGATAAGGGCATAGATTGTAGATGGGTGAATAACTGCTGCTGTCCCGTGGTTCAGTAACTGCTGTCTTTCTCCATGGGTGCTAAATTTGCAAAGAGCCTTTTTTGATTCCAACATGTGCTGTAATCCCTCTGTTTCAAAAACATTTCCTAGTGCATTTTCAAACCTCCTTTTCTGTAAGTACATGTGAAATGCAAATGTGACAGAGAGAGGGTGCAACAAAGTTTGTTATGTTCAGAAAAAGTCATTATGGGGTGCTGATTTGGCAAATAGGGTAAGTCACTATGCACATCTCATGTATGCCTTGGCCATCCCAGGTTCATTTCCTACCTGAGGGCCTCCTCCTGCTCTCTCTTACCCTCATTTCACAAGCCTATCCAATGTCTCTCTACACTATCCAGTAAAAGCTAGAAAATGCCTAGGAATAGATATATTTAAGAAAAAAGTTACATCACCATTTTTGATAAATCATGCTCCTGGCCTGTAGGCGTCTGAACTGTAAAATCTCCCCTTTGAAAGGAGAAGATGATTCATCCGTTAAATCATTGATCCAATAATTGATAGGTTCTTAATACCACCAAGAGCAGCTGTGCAATTACAGTAGAGCAGGCTGCATGCATCAGGGCTTCCACTTCCTGTGAAATAAATCAACGAGCAGCCCCACTTAATCACTTGAAATTTTTGAGGTGACCTGAAACAGTTCCGCCTATGTGCAGACTACCATTAGGCTGTCATTGATGCATTAGGCTATAATTACGTCAAGGAATGTGCTCAAGCATACTTTGGTCCACAACTTCACTATCTGATAAATCAACTCCAAGAGAGATGACTGAGTGCACAGACAGTGTCTCCTTCTCACTGATCTAAGCCTGAAAAATGATTGCAAAGAAACTGTGTGAAATGGATTTAATAATTCAGCAGTCACTGGTAGGAGCAGAGGACAGCTTGGTTGCTTTGTGGGTTTGCTTGAAGCTTTAGGATCTTCTCTAACTTTAAAATGGATCAACAGCTTTTACACATTAACGCCTAAACAAACAATTTGGTGCCAGATCGCAAACACTGAACAAACAGATGTTGTTAGGAGTTGGCAAAACAGACAATGGACCATCTGCCAGTTTGGAACCCCTCCATTGGTGGATGACCTTTATGAGCATGATTCTGCAGGTCCCAAATGAAGGAGTCTGTAGTAGCTCACATCCTTCAGTCCTCTTCCACTTTTTCAAAGTGGACCTGTCCCAGGTCTTATGTCTCAATTGACATGAGGGATTGGAGCATCAGTATCAAGAACCAAAGTATCAATACTTTTACAAGTACTCTTTTGGTATTGACTACTACCCTAAAATATCAATACCACATGAGTACTCAAACAAAATGATTATCTGTTTTCAGTTTCTTTCTTTGTACTAAGGCAGTGCCACCTTCCATGTCATGTGACTATTGAACAGTACTTACCCCCATCATGAGCCTACAAACAGGAACATAACACAGTTTGAAAGAAAGAAAGCACAACTTGGTAGATTGTAACTCCAAAAAATATCAATCAGGATTTATGTAACATAAAAATGATTGTTAGTTTAAAAAGATTTATAAATCAGTGCTACATGTCTGCAGTAGTGTAGCTGTTTCATTTGCAAAAAAAGAAATACGTTAGTTAAGTCTTTAATGGTGGAGTAACATTTTTTTTTTTCTTTTTTTTTTAAGACTGACTTAAAACTTACTCACTTTAAGATGTGATGGTTCAGGGTCTGGACTACATTGTTCCTTCATGTGCTTTTGGTCAATGAATAACATCAGAAATTAATAAACATTTTGTATGCATTGCAGTAGATGACTGGTATCAGACAATTACAGCAAAAATTATCAATATCCAGTGATGGGCAAGCTACTTGTAAAATGTAATAAGCCAGATACTCATGAATACATCAGCTTTACTTCACTAAAGCTACAGTCCGGTGAAAGTAACAAGCTAAGTTACAGCAATTAGACCAAATTAGCTCACTACATCCAAGCTATTTTCATCTATTTTGCAAATATCAAAAATATTGTTTTTATAATTGTCATCAGTCTGTTATTGTTTTTGTACCATTAGTATTACATAAACCAATGCTTTTTTGCATATTTGCTGGACTTTTCTGTTTGTTTTACTTATCTATATCTGCTGTATTTGTTTCTGTTGAATCTTTTGAAAGGAGGTCTCTTATGCTTTTGCTCCTCTCTGACCTATATCTTGTTAAACAATGCCAAAGTGTCAAATAATGAAGTTCATGTATTTGGAAGTGAGCCCTGCAGGCTGTTTTGGATGGCTCTGAACACTGTGTTTTACAGTCTTTTTTTTTTAACAGTATAGTCCCAGTGATATTAATGCCCCTACATGGACATGCCCAGGAATATGCTCTAGACCTGTCCCCTCCCCTGCTCTGCTTCAAAAGTTATATCGCTGTGTGCTGCTCTGCTGTCTACAGTGATTTCACAGTGTTAGCATGTTGTGCAATGGCACCGAGGAAATGTTTTTTTCAGGTGTGACAGAAAGTTCTGAGTTTACCCTCAATTCCCCACCGGCAAAACAAGGAGGTGGGATCGGCAGTGCTCGCCAGACCAGTCACATCAGAGTGGGCTAGGTGTGAGGCGTACATGGAGGAGGGCCGGGGGATGGAATAAATTATACAGACCGTTTGGGAACAAGGAGGCGATGCAATAAGAGACACAGTGCCCCGAAGATCTAGAAAGCTTTCTGTGCAGGCAATCATGTGTAGCTGCTCTATAGGAGTTCAAAAATCAAATACAAAGGTCCAAAAATTAGTGTAATAGCTCTTCTTTAATTTGACTTTTCAATTATTTAAGTTACTTTGTAGTTCTGGTTTTGTAAGTTTCTGTAATAATAAACCTTACTGAATTCATTACTTATATCCATTTTGAAAAATATTTTTATATGTTCAATAGTTAACAATTGAATGATTAACAGCTGATTATTTTGGTAATATGGTGAACTTAATACTTGTTTGTTTTGCAACTACTTTCATAAATTACCTGCAGGTATGTATCACCTGTATCTCAGGCCTTTGGATTATTAGTTGGCAGCAAGCAACCGCTGGAGGTATAAAGGATTAGACAGCAGTGCCACCACCAAGTTTTAACTTTTTATGGGATCAGGTTATATCTGAAATAATCGTGGAGACTCTTGATAATACATACTGTAGAATCACCATTTAACACCAAAACTACTTAACATGCTTTAGTCAACCCTAGCACAGCAGCTGGACCTTCCTGATTCCACATCTGTAATCAGTCAGATTCATCTTGCCAAGCTCCAATCTACAACAACTGTGAGCTGGCCAAAGCAGGACGGCTCAATCAGAGTCCTTTAGAGCAGGAAAAGGTACAAGCTACGAGCAAGACGACAGCAGGAAGTGACTGCTTGTACAGGGTTTAGCATAGATGCTAACAGCCTTAGTAGCAGTTTTATCAGATCTGGACCACATTTCTTTATTAAATGACAAACTTCTCAATAGTAAGGTTTTTTTCGCTCCACATTTGATGAGAGTTTGTTTCACAAAGTGACTCATGTTCTGCAGCACAGTAGCACCCACCTATGACATTATCTGATTGGCCTGGAATAAATGTGACTGATAGAACGACAGACCAATCACCTGCCAGATATGCTTCAGCCCTCCCCAAACACTTTCTATGGGCTCTTTCCCAGATTAACTTGTGAAATATATTAAATGGTCCATCTGGTGTGCCAGGCTAGAAATCAGTGTTATGTGACTCAATCTGACTTCACAAGGGATGATTTTGTCTTTTTGGCTCTGTCTGCCTGAATGTTTGTCTTCATCAAAAGTCATAGTCTGTAACATTGATATAGCAGTATCATTTCAGATGAAGACTAAATTATGTTGACTGTCTGAGGTAGTCCTAATTTGGACTCAAAACAGAAAAATCTACAGATGGTTAGGTACAAATGTAAAGGCATGTGCCATGATCTCCTATGATAACACATTCATTCATCATATTTTTATACCCCCATAAAATTTGAGATATTTCCTGATTATGGCACAGTTTTAACAGTAATCACTTCATGGATCAGTGCTTTAGTTTCAGTATTAACTGCAAATATGATGAGCCATTGGTACTTAAAATTCACTCTGCTGCCCACTCTGGTCTCACCCATATTTATCACTCTGACATGAAATAGATACAAATTTGATCAGAGCACACAATTCACCAACCCCACCTCTATTCTTTCACTCAGTCATCTCAGAAAACATTTCTAAACAGTGGGTGGATGTCGGAGATGGACTCAAAAAGTGCAGAGTAATTTCTCTTAAAAATGACAGGATCATGTTTCTCAAACCCTCTTTAAAGCACTCAACCTCCTGAACAAGCTTTTGAAGAATTCGTGATCAAAGATGCTTTATTCACATACACACAAAACTCTTGATTGAGATCTGCTTTCATATGTGAGCCAGCACCTCTCTTTTGCACACTTCAAACAGAGACAACTTCGTCTTCAAGGACAGAAGTGCATCTTCTGAGTCATGTTATCTGATTAAATTTATTCAAACATGGCCTCGGCTCTTCAGTTTTTGTGATGTGCCTTCATTGCTGCTGTTGATGATTTGTTGGTCGATTTTATTCTCATCTCTTCTGTATGGCACTTAGAAGTTTCTTAATACATTTTTTCAAGTTTATGCATTATCTAAGGTGGTTTTCACATCTAATGCTCCGTTGCTTTGTTCTCATTCTATTAAAAAACATAATGGATCATTTCATGTTCACACAGCGGTATTTTGAAGTGGGCCAAGTCCAGGCAAGAAGGCCAGAGCCAGCTTTATATCATTATGTCAAAGCCAGTGTTGTTATGACTACAAGTCAAGCTGGGCATTAGGGAGAAAAGGCTCCCAGCATGAGTTATCCAGAAAATGACTCACTTATTAAATAGGAGGTTAACTGCCCTACGTAAGATTTTACAGATTAGTGTATTCGTACCTTACACTATACAGAGCCAGCCAATTTAATTTTCCCCTCTCACCCAAATGTCAGCTGAGTTCCACCCAGTTCCTGGCTACTTTTCAGAAAATGGAGGTCAAAATAAGTTTTGTTTTCATGGTTTTTGTTCTCGATTTCTGTACATAATGGCATTCTCCATGCTAAGCAAAATTTTCATTTGTAAATCCGATAAAATATCATTGTTAAGAGTTACTTGTTTATTACATCATTGTGGGGAATCTTATTACAGCCACTAGGGTGGGCAGGTCCAAGCACTTTCCTGTCGCAGACCAGCCGAGAAAACTGAAGAAAATTGCAGTGGGTTGAATCTGTGAATGTAAACAAACTGAAACATGAAAATCACAGTAGACTGGCAGTTTCTGAAATACTTAGATCAGCCTTTCTTGCAGTATCAGCAGTATCTCATTCAAAGTTACTCAAATCACCACTCATCACCAATCTGATGCTTGATTTGAACTTGCACAGGCTCTCTTTCCTGCGTCATACATGCAGAAATACACTGAGTTGCTGTCATGTGATTTGTTGATAAGCAATCTGCTTTAACCAGCTGCAGCTGGTTAAAGCAGTGGCTGGTGAGTTTATATGACTTCACTGTAGTAATATACCAAAATTTTATATTGATGCTTACTTTTAAGCCCTAACCACTTTTACTGATTCTTTGCAAATTATGTTGAGCATCCCTTAATCAAAAGAAGTTACTTAGGTTAAACCACACTTTAAGTCAGACAGGCAGCCCAAGCCTTGGACATTTTTAACGTCTTTGAGGTGAACCCAATACACTGAAGCCACATGAGTGAAACCACACGATGTCTAAATGCCTGTATAATATAATCTAACCAACATCATCATATCTTAGACTTCAAATGGTGTTTGTACATTTGAATCAGAGATGAAGTCTTTGTTGTCAGTCTGGACCCTTCTCGCAGTCTGAGGTTGTCACTATTTCAGCCTACTACCAAGGACACTCTCAGAACAGAGGCAGAGATCTCCTCTTCCAAGTTCTCTAAATGACTCCTTCATGAAGGAATTCACAGCTTTGTGTGTTTAACAAAGAAAGGCTGAAACAGTGACTCTAATTGCTCTTTAAAGAAAATAACAGCAACCCAAATCCCCGCTCTGAGAGAATTAAACTCAAACTGCTTCACACAAACTGGTCCTCTGAAAGCATAGGACTCAAACACACACAAACACTTTGAGGCACACTTACATGTCACAGCCTAGAGACTTGCTTCTATTAGCTGACAGATGCTATCCAAGGAGTTTTTGCTTATGTCTTGCGTCCTGGTGTTTACTGTCTGGGTCTGGTTTAGATGTTTACGGTGCACCAGGGGAGGAAGTAGAAGCAAAAAAACAAAGCCGGAAGATTACAGGGAAAAACAAGCCTTGATTAAATTATGATTTTTCGAAGTTTTATGTGCCATTTGGCATGTTTACAGCTCTAAGCCTGAACACTCATCATTTTCAGATGAACACATTCCAACAAACAGCATGAGTGTCAAAATGACACCTGTGTCAGGCAGGTATTAAAGAAGACACCTTCACCTTATGCCAAAACTCTTTGGCATACGATACCAGCAGAGCAGTGTTTCTCAACCAGGGGTCTGCGGTTGCAAGAGGTCCTTAAAAATGAAATATATTTTTAAAAAGATCATATGACATTTATAAAAATAGGATTATTTTACTCAAATATGACTGAGACCTTTATTTACCTAAACCACAGAAGATAATATTACATTTTTCCTTTGATTACATCTGTTTCACAAATGTAATTTATTTATCTAAGTTTGTATAACACAAACTTAACAAGTTCTGCATCCTTTTCAAAATATGAGCCCATACTAAATTGACCCCAAAAAGCTTGAGAACCACTGCAGTAGTGTCTCAGACAGAGTGAGTATAGAGGTGAAGCAGGGGCTCTTAAAGTGCAAAAATAGGTTATTTGAACATATATGAACCTGAGAGTAAGGCTATATACCTCTTTGATAACAAGAGAATTATGTTAATAACTTGTATTGAAATGTCATTTTATTTGGAGTAATTGAAAGAGAAAAGGAAGAATGCATGTAAAACCTCAATCCTTTCAAGAAGAATCAAGATAAGGACATCATCTTTCTTCAGGACAACCTGAACTATTGGAATATTTAGAATGTAATGATATAAGATTGGTGTATTGTGAGCTGTATGAGCATGGAGACAAAGCAACAAAAACAATACAAAATTTAAATCTTACAGTACTTTTTTTAAAATATAAAATCAAATACAGATCAGTGATAAATACATGTTATATATTTTCATATGTGAATCTGGTTGTGTTAAGCCTTGACTATTAGCGGAACAAAATTTAAATATGCAAATAAACATGCAGCAAAAGTCCTAGACCTACAGTATTTTTGCTCCATTTAATAAACTGTGTGACATTTGGAGACCATTTTTTTTCTCAAATGTTAAAACGAGCCACGTGTAATTAGCAAATCTCCTACCTGATTCTTTTGGGAAATGACAGGTAATTCTTGTCTTCTGATATTCAGCTGCCCCTGGTTGGCCAGTAGACTGACAGGAAGTTGTCACTTTCTATGAAGGACTAAAGGGAGGTCTTAATTAATCGTTTTTTACCATGTTAAAAACAGGATAAAAAAAAAAACAGCTGTGCAGAATTTTCACTGTGGATCCACAATTTTCAAAATTAAAAAAAAAACTGCACCTCATGGTTGGATTAAATACATTTTTGCATGTCCGATAATTGACCTACCATGGATTTACAACAAAATGTGCTTCCAAATGCAGTTGATCCCATAAAGATTTACTGAATGTTTTTCAAAGATACAAGTAAACAGAGTGTTATGATCCCATGGAGTTGGGACAGTTAATAAAGTTCATCATTTATATACAACCTCCTGACTTACTTATCAGAAAAAGTAATTAAAAGTAAAGAAGAAGAATTCATGCTTCAGCTGGGGATCAACGCAGGGAGAGCTTAAATGGAAAACTTCTGAGGCCCTTAATCAATTAAAAAAAATGAATGTGAGTTGTCTTCCTCAGAGTCAACAAAGAGCAGAGTTTGGATGGGAGCTTTAAATACTCTGCCCATATGTGATTGGCAGCGTCTCATTGGTGGGCTATAATGGATGCGTCATTCATAAAGCCCATGTGATGAGCTACCACAATAAGTGGGACACATATTAAACACCACGAATTGCATTCCCATGCCAAGTTCTTGTCAACTTTTACAAAGTAGCGATTGAAAGCGTCCAAAATGGAAAAATCACGAACTGGCATGGGATGTGCACCGCCCAGGACAGGAAGACTCTGCAATTAGTGATTAAAGCTGCCCAAATCATCATTGGTGCCCATCTACAGAGAATCAGTGATGCTGCGTTTCAGTTGTACCAGGAAGTCAGCATTTCTGAGTTCCAAGTGGGAAATTTTAACTGGAGCGCCCCTTGAAGTCCGAATTTCCTACTGGAAAGTCTACGGATCCTCACAACCCCTGAGATGACTATCGAAGATGGCTGTAAACAGTAAGTAAACTCCTGTATTATTCAATTTATTAGCACCTCTGACTAGTGTTTGTTGCACTAAATCACCCGTATACATAGTATTGTTCAATGTATATATATGGAAATGCCACTATAGTGTCACTTACATTCTTCGAGTGGTCTGTGCGAACTATGACGCAGGACGTGCTAATGGCTTAACAATAGCCTGGTAGATCGACACCAAATATGTTGTTTGTATTTATGTTTTTTCAAAGACCTGTTTATTTGGAGAAGGGTTAAAAGTAGTGTATGGTGTAGCTTTGAATGACCTCTGGTTATTTTTTTTTTTTTTTAACCGATCAGTGATCAGATGGAGGTCAGATGTTTACATTATTTAACTCTTTTTATACAAAGGGCAGCGAAACACCAGACATCTCTACTGTGGATATAACAAAAAATGTTTTGATGATTCATGTGAAAAATTAATGAGGGAAATGGCTGTAATGTAAAGCAATTCTTTTCTTTTTAATTAGCCTAGTACTCATATGTGTATTGTAGAGAGCTTCAAGGACAATGCTGCCACCTTCAGCCCATCACCATCTCCTGCCCTGCCTGCAAATAAAGGCTTCAATAGGGACCAGACGCTGTTCCTCATTGACCTGATAGACCAACACCTGGAGACAGAAACTGATGGTCTCCCAAAGACCCTGAAAGAATTGAACTCTTGGCTAAATACTGCAAGGTCAAATAAGAGGAGCTTGTGGACGGAGACAGCAGAGAAGCTCAGCAGTCACTTCTCTGAGTCTCTGTCCTGATAAAGTGACCAGGAAATGCAACATGCTAATCGAAGCTTACAAAAAAAAGGACAACAACAAAGAAACAGGAAAAGGAACCATCTGCTTCCAATTTTGGAGAGATGGATGACCTTCTAGGAGGGCAGCATGATGCTGTCTTCCCTGTGGCTGGCACGGCAGCTGGGCTTGATATAAGAAGACTGGAGGTGCTTGGGCCTTCAAGTAGAGGCTGCCTCTTGCTCCAGCATCCATGTGCACTAGCACCCTGCACCACACCCACACAGCCTTTTAAGTGCCAGCAGGTACAAGATGACAACCTTTAGTTCCTTCTTGAGTCCAAGGAGACCAGTAAGGGGCACCATGAAGAGGCACAGAGGCACCACAAAGAGTTGCTGGCTCAGCTAAAGTCAGCCCAGCTACGGTTTGAGGGCCTGATGTGTCAACTCTTAGATAAAACTTTGATTTAATTATTATTGTTATTGTTGAAACTTTTGTTACACAGTTTACTTTAAGTCATTTGCACAATTTTGGGAACACTTAAAAGTTTGCATAATTTGCATCTTTATTCATAACTAAGTGTTCTTCTTTCTAGAATAAAAGGGGAATATTTTAATATTTCATTTGTTCTTGATGTCATTGCAGTAAATAATAGTAAATAATATAAAAGAGAAGAACAGTCAGCTGAGAAAAACAATTATTTCTTGGTAGGATAAAAAAGTTTAAAACACAACCTAAAAACACTTATGTCAGCAGTGTATCATTGGTTCTTTTATACAATATTTACAATTTTAAAAAAGAGTAGGATAATTTCATAGCATGGCCTCATGACATTTGCAGTGTGTCCTCTCCTCATTTTCATCTGCCCGTCTTGGGCACTGTTACGTGCGGCCTTCCTACTCTCTCTGTCTCTCTCTGGTATCTCTCCTTCCTCTCCTCTGCTGCGCACCTGAGAGCAATCTGTGCTCAGGTAGGGAGAGGGGTATTTAGAGGAGCTGAGAGGAAAGCAATGGTTGGCACAGACGTACCCGATGACCAGAAGGTTTCTGCTGACTCCTCCTTTGTTTCCTGGTTTTCCCTGGTTCAACAGATATTTTTTTTCCCCTTATCCCTCTTTTGTTCTTCTGCAACCTCGGTTGCTGGGTTTTGTTATTTAGTTTGGGCTGGAGATTGTCAGTTGTCCTGTTTTCCTGGTCTGATTATTCCTTGGTTTAGTTGTTTTTTTTGGTCAGGCAGATTATGGAGGAATGGTAGGTAAGGCCGCCCCTTATGGGTTGGCCTGATCATTTCTTCCAGTTTTGTTCATTTTTGCCATCATCTCCAGCCCTTTTTGTTTTTTTCAGTATATTTCTCATTTGGAATTTTTCCTAAATAAAACCATCAACTTTGTCCTTTGTGTGGCATCCTTTTATTCCTTTCTGGTCTCCAACTCTTACAGTCCTTTCTATAATCACTATTATTTCTAAGTAGGTTACGTAATATGAGCAGCTTTTACTGGTGTTGTTTTTATCAGTGGAGTGAATTTTCCTTGTTGTAGTTTTGAAATCTTTAACACAATTCAGTCGGTCAATCTTTAGGTTATTGCAGACACAGTAACTGGTCCATATCAATCAAAAAATATGATAAAACATTAAAAAAAGAGAGAGGGAGACAAACACACACTCACACAAACAGAGAGAAAACACCAAATATCAGCTCACTCACTTATATAAAATATACATTAAGCATATCCTATTTTTCAGACAACTGCTGACATTACTTTGAGAAAAATTGGCTTACATCAACATATAATTGAGAAATTGCGTATATACAGTTGTAATGAGCACTCGCCCTTGTTTACTGATGACAGACCAAAAAGTGATCAATACTTTTTGTAAAAGACTGAAATATGCCAAAAGAAAAAACAGGATACCTTCTGCGCCTTTATGTTTCCCCTTCATTATTTGAAGGTTGCAGAAGGACCACATGTCAGAAGTTGCTTATATTCGGAAAAGGAAAGTAGCTTTTGTAGACGATGCCATCATGTTTTTCGACTTCTTCTTCCGGTTGGTAAGTTTTTTCCGACTTTGTAACTGGAACATTGATAACTCAGATATGACGTCATTCCCACTCCAATCTTCCCAGTTCAGATATAAATGGAATGCAGCATAATATCAGGGAGGTGAGGTGCCTGTGCAGAACCCAGAAGATACTGAAGGACAACACCCACCTGAGCTATGGCTCAGGTGGGTGTTGTCCTTCAGTGTTGTCCTTGCATGATGGCAGCAGGGTGGACAGGCTATGGCCTGTCCACCCTGCTGCCATCATGCAAGAGGTACAGAAGTACCTGCTGTTGTACCACCAGATTGCGGAACAACTTTTTCCTTTAGGTTATGAGATTGCTTAATGCACCATCAGCACTCTTCCATGTCTAATGGTTTTGTTTTGGAGCCACACAATGACAAATAAACTTCCTTGTATCCTTGTTTTTTATTATAGCAAAGTAATCTCAAAAACATATCATAAAAACCAAATAAATTTATTTCTTCATTAAGTCCAAAAGGCTCAATGGTGATGAAGGTGAAAATCCAGAAGGCTCCTCTCTGCAGCAGTACAATGATTTTCACTCTCAGCACCACGGAGCCTTATGAAAAAAAGGATACAATATGCTAGAAACTAAAAGCCAAAAACACAAAAATGTGCTTGGGTGCATCAAAGGGTTAAGTTCTCTGTAAAGATGGCGGACTTGAATCTGCGGCTGACGTGCTGCATTCAAGACCTGGAAAAACATGGCTGCAGCTCAGTGGAGAACATCTACAGAGGACGCTGAGATGAATTTGAATGATAGTACAGCCTGAGTCCTCCTCTTCCTGTCATTAAAAAGTGATTTCAGTGTGAAGAATCAGTCTGTGTAGTTTGTCCTTGAACCTGGACTTCCCACATTATTACTGCCCTATCCAGATTTCTGTAGTATTGATCTTTAATGATGAGACATGCCTTAGTGTCATACATGGACAAAGCTTTTTCATTACATATTTATTGTATTTCTGATCAATGCTGAGGAAGATGTTTATAAGATGACCTTAGCCCAAATAGATTTTCTCCCGCTAGTGATTAGATTTTACACATTTTCTCATTATTAACTGGGATGCAAATATTGAATTCTTGCCTAATGACAGTGCTGAAAGGTGAATACTATCATATCAGTTATTGGCAGCACAAGGAAAAAAAATCACTATCACCTTCAAAAGATATAACATTTCTGCTCTAATTCCCTGAGCCCCATGGTAAACAGAGGATTGGGCATCCTGTGATCTGCAGTCATCTCTCTCTCTCTGAGTGTGTGTACAGTGTACAGTATGTCACAAAGGTTTCTCACTGGAGAGCATGACAGGTCATCCAGGGGTGTGTGGGTTTTCTGGCACAGTCTCCGAGCTCCATCTGTTGACTGATCCTCTCAGGCAGAGCCAAGGGTGGAGATCTCTGCAAGTTGTGTCTGAGACAGAGAGAAATCCGTCCAACTGAGCAAAAAATATAAACTTTCTTCACCAACAAGGTCATGAATCATTTTATAAATGTAAAAAATTGAAGGGCAGGAAAAGTTATTCTGTGAGAAGATGAAACTTTCAAGAAAACATACAAAAGGTAACACTTATTTCACTAAGGTACACATAACATGACAATAGTCACTGGGTACTGAATGATTAGCTCACAAGAAAACTGAGAAACAGATGAGTGGTGCTAGTTAACATACACTTACAGTGCCATGAAAAAGTATTTGCCCCCTTCCTGATTTTTTACTTTTTTGCATATTTGTCACACTTAAATGTTTCAGATCATCACACAAATTTTAAAATTAGACAAAGATAATCTGAGTAAATGCAAAATGCAGGTTTAATGCGATGATTTTATTTATTAAGGGAAAAAAGCTCTCCAAACCTACATGACCCAATGTGAAAAAGTAATTGCCCCCTGAACCTAATAACTGGTTGTGCCGCCCTTGGCAGCAATAACTGCAATCAAGCGTTTTTGCGATAACTGGTGATGAGTCTTTCACATCACTGTGGAGGAATTTTGTTCTCTCTTCTGTGCAGAATTGTTTTAACTCAGCCACACTGAAAGGTTTTCGAGCATGAACTGCCCATTTAAGGTCACACCATAGCATCTCCATTGGATTTAAGTCCGGACTCTGACTCAGCCACTCCAAAACCTTAATTTTATTTTTTTTTTAAGCCATTCAGAGGTGGACTTGCTGTTCTTTTTATCAAATGCTGTGTTGTTTTTATGCCAGATGTAACGGGATGCACACCTTCCAAAAAGTTCAACTTTTGTCTCGTCAGTCCACAGAATATTTTTCCAAAAGTCTTGGGGATCATCAAGATGTTTTTTGGCAAATGTGAAACAGGCCATTGTGTTTTTTTTGGTCAGTAGTGGTTTTCGCCTTGGAGCTCTCCCATGGATGCCATTTTTGCTCAGTCTCTTTCTTATTGTTGAGTCGTGAACACTGACCCTAACTGAGGCGAGATAGGCCTGCAGTTCTTCAGATGTTGTTCTGGGTTCTTTTTGACCTCCTGGATGAGTCGTCGTTGTGCCCTTGGTGTAATTTGGTAGGCTGACCACTCCTGGGAAGGTTTGCCACTGTTCCCAGTTTTCTCCATTTGTGGATAATGGCTCTGACCATGGTTCACTGGAGTCCTAAAGCCTTAGAAATGGCTTTGTAACAACCTGATGGATTTCAGTCACTTTGTTTCTGATTTGTTCTTGAATTTCTTTGGATCGTGGCATGATGTGTTTCTTTTCTAGATCTTGCAGCCTACTTCACTCTGTCAGACGGATTCTATTTCTTAATTCAACAGGTCTGGCAGTAATCAGGTCTGCATGTGGTCAGTGAAATTGAACTCAGCTTTCAAAAAATGTGGTTAATCACAGTTAACTCATGATTTAACGGGGGGGGCAATTACTTTTTCACATAGGGTCATGTAGGTTTGGAGAGCTTTTTTCCCTTAATAAATAGAATCATCATTTAAAAACTGCATTTTTTATTTACTCAGGTTATCTTTGTCTAATGTTAAAATTTGTGTGATGATCTGAAACATTTAAGTGTGACAAATATGCAAAAAAGTAAGAAATCAGGAAGGGGACAAATACTTTTTCATGGCACTGTATATAGTTACCAAGCAAACTACGGATGCTTTCACATGTACGGTGGCAGATGTAAGGGTCAAGCTGCAACACTGTTTTAACTTGGTTTGGTTCTTTCACACTGCACTTTGTCAGGTGGTCCATAGCCTGTCAAGTGCTGATTAATATAGCCTGCCACTAGTCAGGGTGGTAGCTGTCATATGTTCCTGCCATTCTGCCTATTGTTGCACTATGACCTGAAACTACACAACCAGCTCTGAGTAATAACACTGTTCAGCTCAAAACAGCTTGGCAGTATTTTGAGTGATAAAATGAAATAAAATCCAAGTTTAGGCTGCTTCAGGTGAGCTTTGCATGTTAGTCAGAGCACAAGGTAACCAATACTGCACAAAAATGTAGACGTTAGTCTATACAGAGCAGTGGAGGCTGGCAGTACAGTGATAGCTTGCTTTCTTGCACTTCCCTTGATCGGTTCTGGTTTAGTTCTTGGTGGTTTAACAACATGGCTCATGCACAGCTGCAACAGCACTGACTGTTCCCACAGACACAGGGCAATAAGGTGCAGAAGGGCTCACCTTGGATCCCTGCTGCTATAGTGACCTTGAACCAAAGGCCTCACTGACCAGGCCAGAGTGTGGAGTGAGTGTGTGCAATGTCGACACTGTTTTGTGTGTTTTTTCTAATGTATGTTTTGTTCTTGTTTTTGATGAAAACAGTGCTTTTGTACAGAATTCCCCAAGGGGACAATAAAGTCTGAAGTCTTTGGTCCTAATGGCTTCAAACCATTTTGTGTGAGTTTCCACACCACCAAACATAGATCTAACTTTTCCAAGGAGCAAACCAGAGTTTGACTGGTCTGGACCAAACATGTTTGGTGTGAAAGTGACCAAAGTGTTAGTTAACCTGGAATGAGAGAGGACTAAACCATCATTAACTATTAGGTAACTCAGTTATTCCTCTTAGATTAGTCTTATTTTCAAACAGAGGACTGTGAGAAATAGTACTCAAATTTATTCAGTCAAGACACAAGTAAAGACCAAGCTGTTTATCAATTATTTGCTGATTACTTCCAGTTGATCATCATAGAGGGCAATACTGTTGCAATATACTATAGACATCTTTCTTCTCAAATATAATAAGTATATTAAGCTAAAACTAAATGCATGATGGTATTGTGTCATAATAGTAGGTGTCATGATCCTGCTTTTTGTTGGTTAAGTTTTAAGTTTTGTCTTGTGCTTCCTGTTTTATTTTGAAAATTCACCTGTCTCTCCTTGTCTTTGTAGGTTTTGCTTCCTGTCTGGCACTGTCACACCTGATCCCTGGTTGTCCTCCCCCAGCTGTGTCTCATCACCCCCAATCACCTCATGTATTTAACCCCCATGTCTTCCCCTGTCTTGTTGCCAGTTCGTAGTACTTCATGTCTTGTTCCAGCACTTAATTCCTTGTTCTAGCTCTTGATCACGACCCTGCCTGTTTTGACTCTGCTCTTTTAGCCTCACGTTTTTGGAAACCTCTGCCTGTGATTTTGCCTTTTTGTGTACTGAACCCTGGACCGTCAATAAACCTGATTCAGCTTTTTGGACTCACTGTGTCTACATTTGTGTTATTCTGAGTCTTATGACAGAAGGTGGCACATCCATTTAACTGCTTGTTAATGCAAATACCAAATCAGTCAATCACATAGGAGCCACTCAATGCATTTAGACAAGTAGACATGGTAAATAAGACCTGCCAACCTGAAGTTCAAACCAAGCATCAGAATGGGAAAGAGAAGTGATTAACGTGACTTTGAACATGGTGCTGGTACCAAATGGGCTGATTTGAGTTCCGTAATTTCCGGACTACAAGCCGCTACTTTTTTCCCACGATTTGAAACCTGCAGCTTAAACAATGATGCAGCTAATTAAAAGGTTTTTTTTTTTTATTACATTTAGCACCATCACATCAGGTTAAATTTAGAGTTAAAAATCTTTCTGTGACACATATATTTGTGTAAATACCTCGTGTTACAACGTGGACAGTGCCAGAGCATGTGAGCGGAGTGAAGCGCTGAAATGTCCCACTCGCACACAGAGCTGTTCCTTGCACCTGCTCGTCCACTCAGAAGGGATGCACAGTGCTCCACTAATGATCCCTCCACCTTCCACTCAAATTTCTACCCTTCAGACGCATGGTGTGAGCAGTACTGGAGCCAAATTGGAGTGGGACGAGGCAAAAAATAAGATGATGCTCCAGCTTTTTAGAAAAAAAAACGCTCAGTGCTCTGGCCAAAGTCCTTCCCCTCGCGCTCCCGATCAGCTCCGCTTACTGGACTCCTGCAGCTCATAGACAAGTGTGGCCTAGATGTACACATTTTTTCAATTTTTTTTTAGATTAAATAAAGGCCCAGCTATACTCCCTTTACGTACGAAAATGTATACATCCTTTTCAAACGACATAACTGTCACTGCTCACATACTTCCATGTGTCCTTTCCATTGGCATTGTTGTTAACAAATACATCCACCGGGGGGGCTTGAACAAATCTGTCTCACACACACCTCCACTTCTCCTTTGCTACCAACCAAGTGATATTTAATTGCTCTCCAATCTCCTCCCAGCTTTTTTTTGCATTTGTTTATCCCAGTGTCTAGGCGAAGTAACATCATACGGATGTTTGTAATTTCTAACTCTCAGAGTTTCTCTTCAGAAAGTTCCGCCATTATTATTTCTTCTTCATGTCTCACTAGAGCTGCGTATTGGGTAGTAACAGCAACACTGCCCCCACGGTTTCCAGTGGTACTGCTCCGTTTGGTCCGTATACGTAAGTTTTATGGAAACGTGCAGAAATACTGACGAAATGAACACAGAGCACGAACAGAAGGCTCCGTCTATATCCGGATCTGTATTTAAAGTTGAGCATAGATGGGCCTTAAGAAGATTATACTTTGGTAGCAATTCACACAGGCCCATCTATGCCTCAGGCTGGAATGAAGCTTCACCAGTACTTAGAAGATTGAGGGTTTGAGCCCAGCTACGACTGCTACATATCGATGTGTCCTTGGGCAAGACACTTTACCCCAAATCACTCCCACTGATGCTTTAGTGGCTTTTTAACGGGCATGATAGAGCATGGATGTGTGGGTATGGATGTAAATGGGCAGATATTACCTGTTATGTAAAAGACTCAAGTTCATTAACCATTTATAACCATGGCGTACCCATCCACTGCTGGCCAGTTCCCGCAGGATTATGTGCTGCATCACTAAACTCATATCATCCCAAACTCGTTTCTTGGATATGATAATATACTCCAGTGGCCTCCAAAGCCACCAAATCTCAGTCTAATAGAGAGCCATTCAGATGTGGTGTAACAGGAGAGTCGCATCATGGATGTAAAGCCAACAAATCTGCAGCCACTGTGTAATGCTATCATGTCAGGCTTGGTTCCCTTTTATCTCAGATTTAAAAGCGTGGACATATTGTATCTTACCGACCGTTTTCTTGCTTTCTGATTTCCTCTCTTTACCTTATCAATGCTAATTTAATGCTGCTAAGATTACCATCATTGCAAAGGATTTTGACTAAAAAAAAAATCACACAGAGGGACAAATTTCATAAAAGTTGAATGAAGCTTACCTAGCAGTGTTAATAGATTTGATGAAGTAAACAGACAATTAAAAAATTCAGACTTTAAAAGACACCCTTTCATAGCCTTGATCTACAGCTTGAATCATTACCAAACAACACCATGTAAAACAGAGAACTCACCACTGAGAGTTTTAGGTCTGTTATGATGTTAAAAACTTGGTTGTTGGCTCTGAATTGTTGGTCCCAGGTCAATCTGCTTGTAACCTTGAAGGGCAACTGGATCTCCTGATTCAATGTCAGTAATGAGCCAGATCCATCATGCCAAGCTGCAATCTTCAACGACTGACCTTGTTCAGAAGTGACAAGGCCCAACCAGCATCCTGTAAAGCAGGAGGAGTCATCTTGTCAAGCTATTGACAAGATGACAGCAGAAAGGGACCCCTCATACATAGATTAGCAGAGATGCTAACAGCTTCAGAAGCAGTTTTATCAGATCTGGCAACATTTCTTTATTAAATAAGCAACAAACAACAACACTGAAAGCATTTCTCAATAAAACTGATATTTTCACACATTTCTGACACTTTTTGGGGACAGTTTGGTCTATGCAGCAGCTAAGAGTATGTATGCTACACCACAGCACTAGCACCTGCCTACTACATTATCTGATTGGCCCGTAATGATTGTGATTGGTGGAATGGTTGTCCAATCACCTGCTGGATGTGCTTTTAAAAGGTTCTGCCCATCCCAAAGCACTTTCTATGGGCTGTTGCCCATTTGGACTATATTATATTGATCGGTTTCAGGTTAGTCTGCTTGTACCTGGGTTGGGACCCTAAGAGTTGCCAGTTTAAGTCCCAGCTCAAAGACTGAATCAGACTGGGAAATGTTTTACCCCCTGAGCACTGCTGCAGTGCCCTTTAAAAGCACCTAATCACCAGATGACTTGGGGCTAGTTTGGCATGTTCAGCAATAGGACTAAAAGAATTACTCTTTCCCATCAGAAAGTAATAGAGTACGCCTTCAAAACATGTCATTTCAAGGAGGCATGAGCAGAAAAAATCATGCATGTCCGGATCATTTATGTGCCACATTTTTATAATCAGACACAAGTTAAACACCTTTGCTAGAGCGGAGCTGCACACACACATTTGGAGGCACAGAGCGGGACATTTATCTGTCACTGCAGCAGGGGAAATGCAAAAAAGAGGATCTTGATGTCTTTTTTGAAGCACAGTTCTCCCCAGGGAAGCTCAGACCCCCCTGGTGGTAATTCCAACACTACTGAAGATAATAAGGGGCTTCAGTCTAGTTCTGTCAAATCAAGTTGTTATCTCTAAAAGTTACAGTTCTTTTCATGAAAAAAAATCTTTCCTCTTTCCTACCGCTGCAGCCCAGCATGGAGAAACCGTGCAAACATGAAGAAAGAAATTGGTGGTAAAAAGACTTCAACTTTGGAAAATGTCAGTTTGATTCCCAAAGTTTAATATGTACACTTACAGACACTTTATAAATATGAGCTGGGACTTTTACACAGAGCAGCTGACATTTACCTTTATTTGTTCATGTCCTATTAAAGCTGTCCGCTCTCTATGGAAGCATATGCAGATGAGAGTGTCCCGTAACTGGACTCTAGAGCGTTGGCTGTTACTTCCACTGATTAGGTTGGTAAAAATGGAGCACAGAGTCACTTAAACATGCCGTAAAGATTTCATTTGACACTTGTGAGGTGAATTTATAAACATGTATATAAGCAGTTACCGCCTTGATCTGCGCCAATGCACCTATTCAATTACAACTCTGCATTTAACAACGCTGCAAACATGGCCACTGTAAAGTGCCAAATGTAAGTGTTAAGCATGAATTAGAAAGTTGTCGTCCTGTTGGAAAACTGAAGGAATCTGCAGAGCATGTTTAATGTACCAGTGCAACAGTGCTCAGATGCAGAGGGAAAAACATAGGTAAACATCTTTCAAGCTCAAGTTCTTTGGTAATTCAGGAAAATAAATCCTCGGGCTATGAGTTAATTTCAACATCATATCTGTGAGCTGGCACTAGCCTAAGGTATTATGTTTTCAGGTTTTGTCTCTTACAGTGTCTAATTATCAACTTGTGGTATTTCCCTCAAATTTTTCACAACGGTCCATTCTGGGTTAAGGATGGAGATTTTTGTATGCCAAGTATGTGAAATCACCCCTTGCTTGAAAATCCAATATCAAGAATTATTTTTGGAATTTTCATTTTTAAAAGGTGAGGCCCTGACATTTTTGGCACAATTATGGGTTGTTAAAAATTATTACATAGCGTAAGAATTTATGTCAACGTTTGGTGACAATTTTTAATGCTGTTTCAGAAAAGCCTCTCTACATCCATTTGTCTGTTTGACTTGTTTTCTGAGTGAAACAGGATATTGAAGTCGGAAACCAGGTTTGGTGTGAAAAAAAATACATTTTGATATTGGCCATATCACCAAGCCCTTGTTACTGTCATGGCCACACAGTGATGTCCGGGCCCCTGAAAGACCCAGTAGGGACCATTCAAGGAGTGATTTAGTAAAGTAAACCCATACAGTGGATAAGAAACCCAAGCGTCTACCTCTGGCCAACATTGACCTCTTTGGCCTGGCTTCACACATTGCTGGAGTCCCATCCTCTAACTGCTTCCCCCTTTAATTATTCTTTATCTGCCATCATCACAACTTTTGCTTTTTTCTTCAAATGGTTGAACACAGTCCAACATTGAGGGCTCAATATAAAGTAGAACTGACCTTACAAAATAATAATATAAAACAAGGCCAGTAATATTTCATTTCATTTCAAATGTGTGTTTTTGTTTCTCTGATAGGAAATGTGAGTAATTGGGTTAAAGTAATTAAAAGCTGGTTATACCTGCTTGAATTTAGGTGGTGCTTACATGACTCTGTTTTCATTGCGCTTTTGCCTCCATGTATGCTGCTTACCGTGCTCGGTTTGTTATCCAGACAGAACTATCCAGACAGATTTGTTGTCCCAGACAGATTTGTTGTCCAGACAAGAAACTCCTGCGTCTTCATGCATCCGCTCGCCATTGTTGTTTGTGAAAAGTTTTCCTTCATCGTATGTGTAATGTAACACCGCTGTTTCTCTGCAAACCTACATTGCTATCTACTGGACTGGCATGCACGCTACAGCGTTTTCAGTCCTTCTTGCGTCTCCATGTGGACGCCGATTGTCTTTGAAAACGCAAAGGAAAAACTTTTCCTTTTCTGGTGAAAATGTTGTCGTGTAAACGGGGCCTTAGAATAGGCCATTTCGAACCTTTATTGGCTCCCCTTTAGGGCTGGGCCCCAGAAAGTGTTCTGTTAGGGAATCATCTCTGATTGATGATGTGTGGACTCAAAAGCATGACCGGAGACTGGATTAAAGGTATAACAATGAGTACTTTATTGAGGGGAAGCTGGGGGAAGGAGTGGGGAATCCAGGGTTCACGGAGTGAAGGTGAATGAGGAGAGTGAGGGCTGAGGTGAAGGAAAAGTCCAGAGAGTGTGGTGTTGATTACAGATGTTGGGTGTGTGACATGGAAGAGCTCGTGGAGGCACTGAAAATAGGGAAGAAACACAAGTAAATTACAGGAGCCACAATCAAAAAACATGATCTTCAAAACACTGAAGAGCTTGAGAGTCAGCCAACAATACCACATGGAGATGCAGGAATCATCCGGTGCTGGAGACAAGACAAAGCAGAGACTAAATAGTACTGGTGACTGCAGTGATGAGGATCAGGTGTGAGAGTGCAGGGTGCCCCAGTGCTAAGAGAGCCATGCCTACTCTCTGTGAGGCAGAGAACACAGAGAAAAACACACACCCACACACCACAGCAACAACAACAACAACAACAGGAGCAAAAGGAGTCCAGAAAACTTTGCACAAAGTCAATAATGACGAGGTCACCACATGTTCCCCTTTATCCTCTATAATGGGCGGCATTGACTTCTGTACATGTCTCTGTTAAGGACATGTGATCAAATGATGTAATTGTAAATTCCGGGGACAGAGACGGTTTCCAGTGACCACATTGACTTTCTTGCCTAGGCTTAATGGCTAAAAAGCCACTTCAGATGTCCAAGAGTACATTTTTTTAATTTCCTACATTGCTTCCAGTGCATAGCTGTCTGCTGTTTTAATGTTAGTTACCACACCCTCTTTCCCCCTCTCTCTCCTGTGACTGCATTTGTGGGCATGGAAATCTAGAACTCCATTCACACTTGCAGAAATATGATATTATCCTGACTATACCCAAGTGAGCTGTATGTGTGAACACAAACAGCCGAGTTTTTCCTGACGTTACTTGGTAATTTCCTAGTGCCCTCCTCAGTATTTTTTGTGAATGCAGCAGTGAATGGCCCAGATGATTGACTGAGTTGAGAAGTTGCAGGAAAAGTTTATCTGATTGCAAGGAGAGTAACACAAACACAAACACAAGCATCTGGACATTTTAAGGTGCTGTTTCCACTGCACACCATCAAAGTCCTTTTGAACATCTGCTCAAAAACGTCACAGTTGGGTCTCTCGTGCATCCATAGAGCTGTCTCGCACTGCTGTTGGATATGGAGCTTAAACTGTGCAGCTTTCTTTGGCCGGTGTAACCATCGTGCACGTAGTGACGTGGCTTGAAATTCACTTCTGAGTACTACAGTTTTCCTTTCATCTCTTTCAGCAATGTGATCATAGCATATAGATTTTGCTCTGCCCTGCTGGTATGCTATGAACACTAACTTCAGCTATGTTTTTTTGATGTTTTCATCCTGCCTACTGGCCCCCCTCCATCACTTCTTCCCCATCCAGCAGGACATACTCCCTGCTGAGAGTAGCAAGAGCAAACGGCGGTGCCAGTGATTTACCCAGGCAGGCTACCCAGACTTCTTCCTGATAATATCAGGGTTGGATGTGTGAAAAGGGTTTATTATTAAGGTGTCCCACATGTGCTAGAATGGCTTTTGCAGAAGATAAAATGTTACCCTGCTAGCACCATTGTGCTGGGTGAATCTGGAGGTGCAAGGTCAAGGACACTGTGACCTCAAATCTTCTGATAACATCCGAACCTTTAACACCTAAAATGTAACTTTTCCATCAACCATTCCATGAACATACCTCCAGCCTTCCTCCTTGACCCACTACTGTACTTTGACTGTCCGTCAGTTTTATTCCTCACATTGCATGTAACAGCAGGCAGTAGTTCTAGTTGTAATCTGCTCCAATATTTGTGTTTCAGTTGAACGAAGTGAATAGGCAGTGTTATGTAGATGGAAAGGTTGAGAAAACACACTTTTCCTATTCGAGCCAACAGCAAGGCCTCAGGCTAAGGTGCAAAAGCACACCAACTTCTATCACATCCTCTCAGCATCCCAATGGTTGTCACCTTTGTTTTACACTCACTCTCTGTATACTTTTCACACTCTAAACCTTGAAGTAAAGGCTGCATTTTTTAAAAATTACAATTTTAGAGTTCTTGAGCTAGTTTACAAAATAAAGGCCAAACAAGTAAAGTCTTGGAAGTCTCTTCTTTTGGAGTGAAAGCAGTAAATGAGTAAAGAAAGACTTCAGCTGGCCTAACAGGGCACACAGGGAGGGCAGTTAGCGAGCTGAATCAATATTAAAGCTCTACGCCTCAGGAGCAGAGGGTGGAGAGGACCACAGGAGAGAGAGGAGGAGGAGGAGGAGGTGCTGGTGATTCACAGGAGCAGATCCCTTTTCTGGGTTGGATGATTTTTAAGGACTTCCCTCTGCTCTGCACCTTTGGAAATCATGGAAGCTGTCTGCACCATAACCTCATCATGAGCCATCCATGTGTGTGTATGTGAGTGTGTACGTGAACCCCCCACACACTTGTCTCCATTCCAGTAAAATCTGCAAACTTCAGCATTTTGAACTGAAGCAGAAAAGTTCCAAAGAGCATCTGAAAATGGTTCTCTAAAAGTGTCTACCTTTTACTTTCCTGCAATGTTTTATAATTACTTTGTGCCAATGGAACGTCTGTTAACTTTCTTGTTCTAAAAATCCATTAACTCTACCTTAACAATCACTTCCCTGCATTTGTTTCCCACCTCTAATTTACTGAGTGTTGTTTCACATCAGCAGCTCTTCTGTTAATGAGCTGTTTCTGTGATTGGCAGAATCCTGGAGTCACACGTCCTCTGCAATCAGGACCTTTTCTTTACAAAGACCCCCAACTCTGGCTAATTGCCCTTAAAAGTGCTTATTTACTCCATAAAAATGGAATAAAGTGATTAATTTCCTCAAATAGACCATAATTGATAATGAATCCATCCTACCTAAAAGTTGAGATACACAATCAGGTTTCTTTGCTGACACTACCAAAACCAGTCCTATTTGTGAGACTGAAAACAGAAATTTTTATATATTTTTGCTTAACAGAAGTATAACAGGAATGCGATAGGTATCCCAAAATAATGACAGATGAATTGCACTTGGTTTATTGATTACATGTGTTTATTTATGTGAATTAACTAATTAAACCCTCGGCAGAATGAAAACTAACCTCACTTCTAGGCAAACAGTGCATACAATAGGATGACATATAAACTGAATAAGTCTCAGAACATGAAGAAAGTTCAAAGGCCAGGCGTAGCAATTGAAAAACTAGACTGATGCTGTAATACAAATTTACTGAAAATGAATATTTTTCAGTGTCTTTCTCCTTCAGTCTCCTCCTTCTGCATCAACATACCTCTGGATTCAGGTCTTCTACTGATCAAAGCAGTGCAGTGGGTCTTCTTCGGACAGTTGTCTCAGAACCTCTGTGGCTCTCTTAACTTCTGATGCAGACCTGAAACGTCTTCCTTTGAGCACAGATTTGGGGCTCTAATTTCCTGGCGCAACTCAGGGTGGCACAGGGTGGCAATTGGTGGTAATTTCGTCTGGCACACCACTGTGCGCTGCCAATTTGGCAATTTGGTAGACCGGCTGCACCGAGATGGGTGTGACGGCGCACCAGGGGGAGGTGTCGATAGATTCAGCTTGGCGCAGTGACAATTTTGAGCCAAAAAACTGCGCAGAAGGTGCGCTGAAAGCCCGCCAGCTCCATCCTGGTCTATTCTCGGCGCAGGCGAGGCGCACTCGGGGCAGTGGTAATTTGGCTGACTGGTGCACAGTGCGCACACGTCACCAAAACCTCACAGGCAGGTTTTCAGAGTGTCAGGCACATTTCAATGCAATAAACAATCACAGCAACCACTATTTAATGTAACTGTCTGAACCAGCACATACATTTGTATCTATATTAACTGTCCCGTCACATCTGATGTCAGATCAGAGACGTTTGTCATAACTAACGAGTTCATATCTCTCAAGCCAACCACAAACAGCCACATCATCCGATACGGAGTATCCGGCTTCTCTCATCTCATGAAATACAAAAGAAAAGAAAAAAAGAGAGAGACGCTCGCTCAATAAATGTAAGTCACTCGGTGTCTTAAGGATTTACCTGTGATTGCCCATATTTCTCTGTTTTAATCTTTATTCGTAACGTGACCTAAAAAGATGGAGTACATTATTGCAAGGAGGAGGAGGAGGAGAAGGTGCTGCTAGTAGGCAATGACAGACGAGGAATGCAGGTGGATCACAAGCATGATAAATGGATTAACCTGCTGCTGTGTTTAAATGTAATTATCACTTAATTTTGTACTCCTATTATGGCAAAGGAACAGATTACATCTGTCCCGCGAGGTGGTCCACATGGTGACGCGCATCGTGGCCTCCGATGCGCGGCCCTGTGGCCCCTGCGCTCTCCCAGTTGCTGCAAAAGTGACAGCGGCTCTGACCATCTTCGCCACCGAGGTGAAATTGTCACTGCACCTCGCCCGCAGCGCATTTAAAGGCAAGGAGAGGCGTTTATTTGATTGGTGAAGATTACACTCGGCTGTGTTAAACCCACTAACGTCTTCTCTCCTCCCTCTCTGCCATTTGCGCCGGTGGGAGAGACGGAGGCGTGGGTGCGCCTCTCTGCGCCAGACTGCGCCGTGCAGTGCACTAGTGATGGGAATTCCGGCTTGTTTTAGAGAACCGGCTCTTTCGGCTCGGCTCACTAAGAAGAGCCGGTTCTTTTGGCTCCCAAACGGCTCTACAGATTTTTTTGTTGCTTTAATCAATATATTACCAATAATAATGTAAAATTAAGCACAAAATGAATTAATAATGTCAAAAAAGCCTGCACTATACTTTTTTATTTATATATTTTTATTATATAAATATACCTTTATTTTTCACTCTAAAGTGCAACAAAAATACAAATTATAAAATACAAAAACAATCTTTTAACTATTTACAATTGAACTTTTAACAAATTTAAACTTTGAACTTTTTTCTACTAAACAAATTTAAAGTCAAGCAACACAGAATCCCTGAAAAACACACAACACAACAAAACATAAATTAAAATATTTAATTTATCGCTCCATGTTGCTCCCTGCGCTCTTTCTCTCTTGTCTCCCTGACTCTCTCTGCTCTCCTGACCTGTTCATGTGCTGCTGCTGTGTGTGTAACTGCCGCCCCCCCCGGCTCAGCGCACTAAGCATAGACACAGAGACGACACCACACATATTGACCAATGTTGACCGTCGTTCACTTCAAAGAGCCAGCTCTCAGAGCCATTACGTTCGCGACCGACACATCACTACCGTGCACAAAACTTGCAAAAAATGCCCTGGACACACCCCGTTGGCGTGGCGCAGGGCAGGTGCGCCCCGCCTGTGCCTGGTCTACGAAATTAGAGCCCTTGATCTTAAGCTGGGTTCAAACCAAATGCGACTTTGCGACCTCTGCAACCACTCTACATGTAAAGTCAATGTACAGCCGTGTTGGGGGGGGGGGGTGTTTACTCTTTCTTCAGGCTTTTTCCTCACAGTTTCTCAAGAACCTGTTTGTCATAGTGTTGATTCACTGTTGACCCTTCTGGAACAAACTCCTCCAAAATGATTGCCTTCATGTAAAAGAAAACTATGAACATTAGCTTGAGTTTGGACTTGCTTTGTCGTAAGCATTGCCTTCTGTTTTGAAGAAGACTTAAGCGGGGTACACACATTAGGATTTTCTAAATCTGAAGAGATTGTTTTTATCTGTTAGAGACCCCACACATGTAGATCAAAAAACAGACATTGAACAGTTTTGATTTTACTGTGTGTTTTGTGCTCCGATAATCTCAACACAGCACACCCAAACATAACATTCTGTCCCACCACTGACTTAGTATCTAGTCCTCAAAGACATGATGGTGGTCTTTGGACTGTTTTTGACAGAAAATTGAGAACTAAATAAAAGAAAAGACTGTGGAAAAATCCTGGAGACTGCGTGAAAACATGAGCTGGTCCTCCGTGTCTTAGGTCCACCGAACTTTAAGTTTATGTTTCAGGTCGCTGTGCTTGTTTTTATTTACGTTTGCTTGTTCCTCAGTCAGCTCACTTCTTGATTGACTACATTCTGTTCCACGTCACAATTCATGGAGTCATGACTCAGGAGTCATCAGCTTTCCCCACACATATGAAGATTTTTGGTTGTAAATATTGAACAAGTTTAATATTTACGATTGTTGGCCCTGACCTGTTTTGGGTTTATTGTCGGGACAAATTCACTCTCAACACACCTCAGACCACAGACAATCTTATAGGATAATCTTATAAGACATAATATAATCGGGCATTTGCCGTCCTTCATCGGGAAGGGGGTAAGTCGGGACAAAAACAGCCCAATAATCTTTATGTGTGTACCCCGCTTTAGGTTTCATCGCATGTAATCTCCCCTTCTAAAAGTTTGGGATTTCCTTTCATTTGTTACAAATTTCTCCACAATATTGCTTGCATTTTTTGTCAGGATCAGGAGTCAAAAGCTTTGTGATAACTTTGGCATATGTCAAGCAAATGTTATGCAAAATTTACTGAAGCGTCTATTTATCAATAGAGACTGTTTAAATCTTACACAGAGTCGTTGATCATTTCAAGTGATTTGCTCACTTTGTTGAATGTTTTTAGAAGTTTAATGGGTACCAGTATCCAGGATCGTCCTGAACATCCTCTCTGCCTTCACAAAATCTTTTGTGCCATTTATACGGATGCAGTGTTCCATATACACCTCAGTTAATGTACCAAAAGATGTAGCTTCTGTTTTGTTCAATTTCACCAAAAATTTCAAGTTGGTGCATTTATCACCTTTTGAGTTCATCATTTTCCAATACCTAAGCAATAACATGTGCCTTTCAATCACTAACTGGCAGTGAACTAAAGACTCACTTATTGGAAAGTTACAACAGTGTTTTATATAAATATCCTTAATACAGAGGTGTCCAGACATTTGTCACTGAGGGCCACATACAGAAAAATACAAAAATGACCAAGCCACCTTATTTCTTGTTTTTTGTCAGAAGGTTGGGATTGGGACATAATTTCAGAATCCCGTTTCTTAAAGTAATTCCAAACTTTCTTTATGACAACAGAAAACTTCACTAATATCACACACAGGTACTAATAAGCGCTTAAATAGACTTTTAACAGGGAAACAACAACTAGAGGAACAGAGAAGCTCTCAAAGTCTCTGATGGTAGACAATGAGTCAGCACTGAACACTGAGACCCAGAAGTATATATCAGTTCACCACAGCTGGTCTCAATCAAGGCCAATCAGCCACACACCTGATTCTGCCCTGAGCAGACTCAGGGTCTTTTTCAAACCGGCCACGACACATTCTCCCTACCCACTACCCCTCTGTTTGCGCGTCCTTGCAGAGGGACCGCAATATTAAATCCGTCCTAAACCGATTCGCGGGGAGAGGTAGTGGGCTATAAAACCCTCCACAAGCGAGTCTGCACTGATGCCAACTCGCTGAACATGTGCAGTGTTAAATTGAGTCCGGTTTAAGTCATGGAACCAACATACATTTATAAGTTCTACGCAAATGCCTGCACGAACACTGTTTAACTAAGAAAAATATTGAATGATTGTCATACAAATGTTTACAACTTAAGATGTACATGGTATTGATTATCAAATTTAGGCCTGCCCTGCATTAGTCCAGAAAACAGTTTGTTTTTAGATAAAGTACTTTATATTTACACGGACTGTTGCAAAAACCAAAGAGTTCATTAAAGCAAGAGTTAAAAACGAAAAGCTCTTCAGTAAAAAACAAAAAAAAAAGAAAAGAAATGCAGCCATAGTAGCGTTGGGGTAATTTTTTTTTTTAAATTGACTTTACATTAAATTATAAATTAAAGGACTATTTATTGGTTCAATCTTATATAATTTAATAAAGATAAATATCATCAATATACAGAATGATTTTAACAGAATGCATTAGCAACAAAAAAACAGAGGCTCACCTTTTGCTGCTGCATAATCAAAAGTAAAAGACGCCTTGAGCGTCTACGCTTTCTGGAGGATCTAATCCGCTCATTTTTTTAGTCGCTGGTGGATCATAGCAAGAACTGCCACTCCCTCAAGATGCAGCTGCGTAACCATGGCAACATATACTTCCTGTTTCCGCCTGAGAGAGGGAAGTTTATCCCAAAGCTTGCCGCTGTATTTATACCCTACACGGAGTGCACTCTGTCACAGAGGGGGAGGGTGTAGGGGTTGGTTTGAAAAAGGCCCTCAGTGTATGGCCACCCGCACACACCTGAGTCTGCCTTGGGTAATTTCTAGTTTGGGGCATCCTCACAGTTTTAGTGTCATTGTTCAGGACTTTGGGGCAGGCCAATCAGCCCAGTAAGAATAAAAAAAAAAAAATGCTTTGTGCTACAGAGAGGTGAGACAGTGACAGATCATCTTCACATTAAGATAAAATATGCGAGCAAACTGCACAAAGAAGCCAAACATATGTAAGTGTTGATGTTTAGGGATGAATAAAGGTGATTAGAACAGTATTCTTTGTTAATCTTGATACTGAGCAGATAGTGAAGAAAACATATATATGATTTGTGGCATTTGTTGTCTCAAACCATTTGTCCTCATTCATCAGTCAAGCAAAACCTTCATGGTATAATGCAAGCATGAGCTGCTGTGTTTTCATGTCATCCTCCCGTGCTTGTTTTGTGCGTCCATGACTGCGTTTGTCTCTGTGTGAGGACATTTGAATGTGTATGTGTATGTGTAACATAATCACTGAGTGCTGTTCCTCAGTGGTCATACCGATTTTGAAGGGCTCAGAGTCCCTCTCCAGTTGAATGAAAACAGTAAAATGACCTTTGAACTTACACCTGAACCTTGAAAGTGCACTTTCTTATACAGCTCTGTCTTTGAGTTTATTGGTAAATAGTAAATGGAGCTTAAATAGCGCTTTTCTAGTCTTTGACTACTCAAAGCTGCTTTACACCACAGGTTACATCTACCCATTCACACCCATTCGCACTCACATTCACTCACTGATGGTTCAGACTTTCTATGTTGGTTATCCATTAGTATCAGCTAACACAGTCACGCCCTTTCATGCCCATTTACACGCCACTGTCGCAGCAGTGGGAGCAACTTGGGGTTAAGTGTCTTGCCAGAAGCTGGGCTTGAACCTGCAACCTCCCGATCACTGATCAAGCGCCCTATCCAGCTGTGCCACCGACGCAGCACTGTTCATCTGACTCTTTTCCATGTGCTGCTCCATGGATCAACGAGTGGACCTCTGAGTAAAATCATAGTCTGTGTCCAGTTCTGAGTTACAGTGTTGATTACTTTAATGTTTTTTGTTTTTTTTTCCCAATGGGAGCTCGAGTATCTACAAACAATGTCACGTGTAATCTTGTCAGTCATCAGGACAAGGATTTCACTTCTTGATGGCATTTCATGAAATCCTATGTTTTCCGGTTGTAGCTATGTTTCTTCTACATTTTTGTTAGATCACATTTGATCACGCAAGATTTCTGGCTTGGAGGACTAGATTCTAGATCGGTGGTGGGACAGAATCGTTATGTGTGTGGTGTGCTGTGTTGAGATTATCAGAGCACACTACACCCAGTACGTTCAAAACTGTTTGATGCCTGACTTTTTACTTTCATGTGTGGGGTCCCTAACAGATAAAAACAATCTCTTCAGAGTTAGAAATGTGTGTACCCTGCTTTATGATGGGATGGCCCCTTACTCATGATAGATGGAAGTGCTTCATCATCTGTGGAGCAGCTTTTCTCTAGCCTTGCAGAGCAGACGGATCTGCCTGATTCTGAAATCATGCACATCCGTCTTGCCAGCCTCCATTGTCCAACGACTTCACTCTGGCAAAAGACGTGACGACAACAGGAAGTGCCTGCATGTTTGAAAACAATGGCGGCTTCTGAAGCAGTCTCAATATCTGCGTCTTTTTTTTTTTTATCAGGAATGGACTCAATTTATTCTTTAAAAGAGGATGTAAGAACGTCACTTGAGGCTTGTCTTACGAGAAGTCATGTTTTTGCTCTTCTCCTGACCGGGGATCACTGCTGGGAAACTGGGAGAGAGATCAATCCACGGACATGCCGGTTAGTCTATTGTCGTCATGGTTACGCAGCGATACTTGGCGAAATTTGCTCTCCTAAGAAGTTTACTGGGAAAACTTGGTAGGGATTGTCTTTGCCAAGGTTCGTGTCACATATAAGTGTTAAATGATACATCTGTGTGGTATAATTTAATGTGAAACGATATGTGAGTTTCAGCAGGTCTTGGAGACAACAGGTGTAAAACAAAGCCATTGTTAATACCGTCTCATGAACCAGAAATGTTCGCGTTCACAGTCCGTAAACCGGAACTAGAAATACGTCACCCCATGCAACTAGCCTATACACTTTGCTGTATGTGATTATGGGCAGTGCTAGCATTGTTACATTGCACCCCTTTAAGCTGCTCAAGGCTTCTTTTGGTAAGCCTGCAAACTGCAAAGAAGAGCCATAGAGTAATGAGAATGTTGTAAGCAAGGGGTAATAATACTATATTAGGTATTAGGTAGTATTAGATCGTGTTCAACCTTCCTAACATGGTCAAAATAGTAACTGTTGCCAACAAAAGCAAATTAACAACATTTGTCTAAGATTAAGAAAGCAGCTTTACACTTCAAGTCACATCTATCCATTCACACCCATTCACTCTCACATTCACTCACTGATGGTTGGAGTTTCCATGTCAGTTTTCCACCAGTATCAACTCACACATTCATACCTTTTCGTGCCCATTAACATGCCACTGACACAGAGTTGGGAGCAACTTGGGGTCAAGTGTCTTGCCCAAGGACACATTGCCATGTGACAACTGGAGCTGGGCTCGTATCTGCAGCCTTCTGATTACCAACCCAGCGCACATCAGACTGCACTATTGACACCCATACATAACATAAATTCACTTTATAACAGTACATAAACATAAAGTGTGACTGTACAGTCTGAGAAAAGTAATTGTTTCCATGTCATAACAGAGGTCAGCTGCAGCCTTCATTTGAATCATTTTTGACAGCAACTCCAACCCTGACTTATGTTACCCCATGTGCCCCCTTTTTAAAACAGTCTGGATCCGTCCCTGACTATGTGACTATAACATGTCTTCAGTTCGATAAGCTGTCTTTCCTCTCATGTTAGAACTCCTCTTCAGAGTCAGCTCAGTCATTCTTCCTTTGCCTTCCTGTAAACATCCTAATTGCATGAATAAGTCCCACCTCTTTATTATAAGTATGTCTGCAGTGAATTTTGACAACTGAAACAGTAAATAGTGTAAACTCCCTGCACTCTTTTGTGCCTCTCTCCTTATCATTTTAACTCTGACATCTTCGCCACATGCTTTAGTGGAACATTGATGGAAAACAAGTGTTTGTGCAGGAGGAAAGACAGAGAGAGCAAAGAGAAATGGATCGCACCCCGCTGACTGTTTAACATGCCCTCTTTGACTTGCCCTGGGTAGTGCCCCTTCAGGGATCCCTGCTGCCAGCCTAAGTGTTGTTCCATTCTCTGAAAACTGTGGTGAATTCTTGGAGATGAAGCCTTCAAGGACAGAGAGGGATTTTTATTTTTCTCTTCTCACTATTTCTTCAGCACAATGAACTGGAGGTGTACAGACTAACATTTACAGTTGAAATAAAGACACTAATCTACTAAACTGTATCCATATGGTAATTTTACAATCAAACACACAAACACGTTTGTTTAATTTTAATACTTAATTTGAATGCATGCCTTAAAGAAAAATATGGTACAGGACTGCTCTTCAATGACTTTGTTTTTATTGCTGTACACAGATGTAATTGTTGATATAGTAATTCCTTAATGTTAAGAATCCAGTCCATTTAGGCAAATAAATAACTACCAGAGCTGAACACGTCAGCTTAGTGCTAGTCACTGTCCTTTCCCTTACTGCAAGGCTACCTTTAATGTGTATATTTAATTATACCTGTCAACTTTGCGAAACTAAATGTGACTAGCAGTTAGCTTCCTATGACATCCTTGGGGGTTGTCATTTCCATCGAGCTCCTCTTTGTCAATCATTGAAATATCATTTGTAAATTACACTGTTAAACGTTGTGTTTTTGCCACACATCAACAAGTTTGTCCTCCATTTCTGACATCCATCTGCTTGGCCAGCAGTAGCTCAGTCTGAAAGGTCTTGGGTTCGGGACTGGAGGGTGACTGGTTCAAATCCTGACTGAACCATGTTTGGAAGCTGGTTTGGTAGCTGGAGAGAAGCCAACTGACAACCTGGGCACTACTGAAGTGCCCTTAAGCAAGATACTGAACCTCAATACTGCTCATTAGGACTTCTACAGCAGGAAGGTGTAGAAGGGGTCATTCTAATAGCGCTCTATTAGTGCATGATTGTAGGACCTGTTTGTGTGTGTGCATTTCAGCCAATGATTGTGTAGCATCAGTAACAGAGTGTAAGAAATTTAATTTCCCTACAAGGGATAAATTATCTCTGCTCCTTCATCTTCTTCTTTCTTGGTCGGGCCAGCTTGCTCGACTGTCCTCAGTGTACTCCACACACGGCAGGAATTCTAACCATAACTGATGGACATGTTTAATATTTACAATTTCAATTTGGGGTGTCTCCGATCCTCTTCCGAGAGGATAGAATGATCCTTAACATACCTCACACCACCAGGTAATCAGGTCATCCAGAACTCCAGATAATCAGGCTTTTGCTGACTGGGATCCGAGACAAAATCCATGTACTGTCTACCCTACTTGAAGGACTCTTAGAAGTATGGGTATAAAAAAAAACAATTTATAGTGACATATCCATTTGCTGTTCAATGATCCAATCAGATTGATTAAAAGTCAAAGTCAAAATATCAATTTAAATTTGATTTTTTTTTTTTTTTAATTCCCACTTCACACACATGTGACAGGTTTCTGGTCTGTTTCTTTTGAGTCCAAACAGTCTTGCACTAGTCTGAAAGTAGCAGCTTGCGCCTTAGTTTTAGGGAGGATATTTTAAGAGGATATTTACTCCTCTCAAAGCTGTTTGACAGCAGTTTGGAGATAAAACACAGAAGGGAGGTCTACTGAGCTTTATATGCTGGCCATGTCTTTATATTTACTTGTTTACAACTGACAAAAATAAAATATAAACTCATTTGGACTTATGAAGTCATTCTTTGTCTGTTAAATGCAGCCCCACCCCCTCTAAAAGGAAACATAATAGGAAAAAAAACATTATAAACTTAATCAAAAATGTCGTGATGTACTAAGAAACACGCAAACTGCATGTTATTTTTACAAATAATAATTGGTTAAGCAATGCAGAAAATAAGAATTTTATATATATATATATATATACATACACACACACATATATATATATATATATATATATATATATATATATATATATAGATAGATAGATAGATAGATATAGATATATATATGTCTGTGTGTGTGTGTGGTTAATTAGATTTTAGAAATGGGGGCTGGGGCAGAGTCATGATTTTAACTTTTGCAGATTAAATGTAAATTAGTTCTTAAATAATAATTAGAGAGAATCAAACTGAGAGATAGAGGGTCTTAAAAAATGTTTGTTGTCTAGAATATGGTGTTTAGATTTGAAGTTACCATGTCTGAATACAAATATCCACCATCATAATGCAATTACTGTTCAAGGGTCATTGGTTCTTAAATGTCTAAGAAAGCATTTACTATATTCAAACTGCATTTCTAAGCTACTGAACAATAAAATTCTATTTTTGCCATTATGTCTAAATGAAAATTGATCTGTTTTCTAATTAAAATAGAAGATCTTAATCAATAAGAGAAAGGCTTTTCTGATATTGACAGATATTACGTTGTTATCCAGAAAATCACTGTCAAATCCCATCATGATGAAACTGGTGATTTACAGCCCTACTTATGAGCCCCTAGACTTCAGTTTACTCTTCCTTACCCACTTCTGTGCCTTACTTGTCTGGTAATTTTACACCACAGGTCAAAACTAGGCTAGCAGCCTGTTCTAGTGGGCAGTTTGGGTCACAGTTTGCCAGCTTTGTGACAGACCTTTCCTTTTTTGTTGAGAACAACACATTCCTAGATGTCAACAGGTGAGCATGTTTTGAATGTAGGGCCTGAAAAATGACGTTGTCAGGTGAAATAAAGGAAAAATATTAACACTGCATGACAAGACAGTTTGTACCAGGCACAAAATAGGGTCTGAAATATGTTGCTTTAAATACAACATTTTGAGAGCAAAGGGACACTGAGCAAAAATAAAAGCAGGGTACACAGTCATGACTTTTGAGGAAGTGAGAAAAGATGTGAGCTTGGCTTTTATGATGCTGATCATCTGAATAAACTGTAGAACCAATTAAGCATTTTGGCAGATACAAAAATGTTTTTCTTTCATTACTGGTTTGAATTTTTGCCATTGGTTGAATTCCAACAAAAGAGGCAGAAATAAACAAAGGACAAGCATTCTGATTGCCCTGACAGAAAACGCACAGGTAGGTTTTATAACCTGACTGATAGCTGTGTTCTATTCCAGTGAGCTGGCTCCAGGATCCTTGTTTCTGCTGGCACACAGACGCCACTAACTGTGACACTTCAATGGAACCCAGCCATTATTATTTTCCTGACTGACACCTGTGCTTTTTCTCCTATGACAAATGTCAAAATGTTTGCCAGGAAAAGCCTCTATTGTTAACTCACATGGCCAAATAAACCTGTTAGGGGGCCTCGGGCTGTTGGCCCCAAGCCCATACATTTCCTCCTTCCTGTTCCATATTTATATTTTGTCACCTCCAAGTTTCCATCAAGTGCTGGCCACACTGACTTAATTATACACCCAGAGACCAGGCCAAGTCTGACAGCATGAACATAGACACAAAAAATGTCTCCTCGGCACAGAACAATTTCAACAAGCTATCTATCTTATCTCTACCTAAAGGACCTCTTTCACAATACATGTAATTTTGCCCACAGCCCAATTTTTTGTTTATTGTGTGGTATTTGTAGTACACCCAGAGACTCCAAGAATATACCTTTAGAAAATCCAAAAGTCATCCAGGGCCTGTACTATGACCTATTTTATGATCATTGCCATAGGTGTGAGCCAGGGTGCACACTTTACCCCAAAACTTACTCAAACACAAATAATAAATCATCAAATTGGGTCAAATCACCTTCACTGAAGTCTGGTGCATCTTTTGAAATCAAATGTAAAGCTAAGTATTACAATTGAAAGAAGTTACTGAATTTTAACTGGAAAAAAAAAAAGGTTTTTTTTATGATTTTTTTCAACAAATTCAATTCTTTGGAGATGTGTCTGACCAACTTACAGTTGCTGTACACCTAAAATACTTACAAATTATTTGGCCACATATATATTCTCAAAGTGGGAAAAAAATCATCAAATTCTGAGACCGGTAAAGTTGTTCAATTAACAGGTTGGGTTACTGTGGTAGAATCAGGATACTGTTCCATATCTTGTATATCAGGGAACCTTTAAAGATTTGTTCAGAATTCATCCTTTAAGTATGATTTCTTTTAGAATTTGAATGCTAGATTCAAAACAAACATTTCACATGAAATGTTATTCATTTTAATATTGAACAGCCACAAAGGGCCTGTATATTATGCCTTTGTGATGAGATAATAATGAGCCATTGATACAAGTAAAAACCGATGCAGTTTTGGATTGTTGTAATCAGATTGTATATATCTACAATGACAGCAATACATAAACATTACTTCTGTCAATTTCTGTTTCTAGTACTTATATATACATGTAATCTGTTTTATGGCCTTCGTGTCTTTTTGCATAGCAACGGCTTGGACAATTTTAATTTGTAGACTGGAACTATAGTGAGGGAAAGGGGATCTGAGAAATCCATAAGATGTATGATTGGCTGGTTATTTCATAGAATGGAGTCTTTGAATTTGCTTGTGTATGGTTGGAGGGGTTTCTGATTTTGAAAATGTTTATAATATCCCAAATAATAGATTACAGATGCAACATGTGCACACATGCCAGAGGTTCTCTTTCCAGCAGGACAGAGACAATAATATGCCTTCACAGGATCATCTGATGCATTCTTGTCAAATTGAATCCAAACATTGTATTTTATATATATATATATATATATACCATCATTTTTTTTTTCAAAATATCTGCAATTGTATGAAAATATCTTGACAGTGTAGCTTGGGAAAGAGTAGTAAGCATGGTCATTTGATTCCATGAAAGGTTTGAAAAATAAAAAACAAATATGTCACGCAGAGCTCGTAGTGAATGGCAGAAGCTTGAAGCATCTGATATCTCGTTCCCTCATGTGGATCTGGAATACCTTGAGACCATAACATGGGGTACATACCAAATCAAACAGTCCCCTGGCTACATTGCTGAGCATCAAAAAAATGATGGTGACTATGAGATTTGGGTTTACGAGCATGATGCTCATCTCATTAGGGGACAGATTCATTCTCGTCACAGATCTCAAATAAAATACAATGTTTGGATTCAATTTGACAAGAATGCATCAGATGATCCTGTGAAGGCATATTATTGTCTCTGTCCTGCTGGAAAGAGAACCTCTGGCATGTGTGCACATGTTGCATCTGTAATCTATTATTTGGGATATTATAAACATTTTCAAATCAGAAACCCCTCCAACCATACACAAGCAAATTCAAAGACTCCATTCTATGAAATAACCAGCCAATCATACATCTTATGGATTTCTCAGATCCCCTTTCCCTCACTATAGTTCCAGTCTACAAATTAAAATTGTCCAAGCCGTTGCTATGCAAAAAGACACGAAGGCCATAAAACAGATTACATGTATATATAAGTACTAGAAACAGAAATTGACAGAAGTAATGTTTATGTATTGCTGTCATTGTAGATATATACAATCTGATTACAACAATCCAAAACTGCATCGGTTTTTACTTGTATCAATGGCTCATTATTATCTCATCACAAAGGCATAATATACAGGCCCTTTGTGGCTGTTCAATATTAAAATGAATAACATTTCATGTGAAATGTTTGTTTTGAATCTAGCATTCAAATTCTAAAAGAAATCATACTTAAAGGATGAATTCTGAACAAATCTTTAAAGGTTCCCTGATATACAAGATATGGAACAGTATCCTGATTCTACCACAGTAACCCAACCTGTTAATTGAACAACTTTACCGGTCTCAGAATTTGATGATTTTTTTCCCACTTTGAGAATATATATGTGGCCAAATAATTTGTAAGTATTTTAGGTGTACAGCAACTGTAAGTTGGTCAGACACATCTCCAAAGAATTGAATTTGTTGAAAAAATCATAAAAAAAACTATTTTTTTTCCAGTTAAAATTCAATAACTTCTTTCAATTGTAATACTTAGCTTTACATTTGATTTCAAAAGATGCACCAGACTTCAGTGAAGGTGATTTGACCCAATTTGATGATTTATTATTTGTGTTTGAGTAAGTTTTGGGGTAAAGTGTGCACCCTGGCTCACACCTATGGCAATGATCATAAAATAGGTCATAGTACAGGCCCTGGATGACTTTTGGATTTTCTAAAGGTATATTCTTGGGAGTCTCTGGGTGTACTACAAATACCACACAATAAACAAAAAATTGGGCTGTGGGCAAAATTACATGTATTGTGAAAGAGGTCCTTTATCTCTATATATATCAATCTATACAGTTTGTACTTTTGTGTTGTAGGTTTGTGACAAATGAAATCAGATTGGTCAAGTTTCTTGAACTTTCAACCTGTGTTACAGATATTCTGAAGCTTTTCGGACCCATGGACTAAGACTTGTAGGCAGAGGCCTTTTCTGGTTGATTTGTACCATAAATTTCAGGCTGTTGAGCGCACCTGACTATAAGCTGCACCCACTAAATTTAAGAAGAATTCCACACATACAGGCTGCACTCCCTATATCTTCTCTGTAGACCGCAGGTGTCCAGCGAGCACAGCTGGGCTGGAACGAGGGGGAGCGCGAGTGTTAGGACTTTGGCCAGAGCGTTCTTTTCTAAAGCTGGAGCGTCGCCTTATCTTTTGCTCCTTCCAGCTCCAGTTTAGCTCCAGTACTGCTCACACCATGCGTCTGAAGCTGGTGGAAGTTTAAGTGGAAGGTGGAGGGAAATTTAGGGCTTCTCTGAGGACGAGTGGGCGCACAGAACAGCTCTGTGCGTGAGGAGCTGGAACTTTCATCGCTCCACTCCGCTCACATGCTCTGGCACTGTCCACATTGTAACATGAGATATTTACACACATATATGTTACACAGACAGATTTTTAACCGTAAATTAAATCTAATGTGACGAGGCTAGATGTAATGTATAAAAACTTTAAATTAGCCGCATCACAGGGTTCAAAGAGTGGGAAAAAAGTAGCGGTTTATAGTCCGGAAATTACAGTAATCCAGTTTTGCAGAAAAGATGGATAAATAAGTCAATTAAAGGACACAGAACTTTTATGGGTGTTCATTCAGATCGGCATTGTGATCAGAAAATATTTTAAGATCATTACAATTGATCCCTTATCATCATTAATGGATATACATAAATTATATGAGGAAGTACCACACACACACACACACACACACACACACACTTTTTACTTCTGATTTAGTTTCATGGATGAATTTCACAAACGAGGAGAAAAGAAGTAAAGAGTGGTCGACCTGGCCTGAATCTTTATGATTACCTTGATTGCGAATTGAACATACGCAGAACACAAATTAATGTTCCTTTCAATGGGGATGTCCCGATAGGCGTATACGTGACCAAATATTCGGGTTAGAAAAGGAGTAAGCCAGGGGGGATTTTCGGGTTATCGAAAACCAGAATATGAGCATATTCCATTTTTTCAAAAGGGTTATTGGTGTTTTTCATGGCTGTGCACAACCAGGTTATTGCTAATATTCCGGTTATTAAAGGTTTAATGACTGCATGTAAACATAGCCACTGAAATCACATCAAACAGATTCACACAGTCAGGATCTGCACTGTATTCATATGAAAATGCTGACAAAATTATATTTTCAAGATACTTAACCTTTTGGATGTCCAACTGGATCGTCCCCTGTCTGATGGCTTCTCATGATTTCTGCTGTAATCTTTTCAGCATTTTCTTCTCTTACAACTGTCTCACTATTTTCTCTGAAGCAAGCAATCCAAAATAGTTAATCAAATGTAGGTTATATCATATTTTTTAGCTTTATATTAATACAGTATATGTAGAATTAAAAAAAAGATCTTTCCACAGAAATTACCTGAGTAAAACAACGGATTCAAATAAATACTCAAAAAATTACAGCTGTACCATAAAGCTGTTCTATACAGAAATGTGAAGTAAGTGATCACTTTCCAACCCTGCAATATGATTTACACACATTTCTGTAGTTTTTACCAACTACACTGAGATATAATGACTTGTGCCGTTACGAATCTCTCTACAAGAAATAGTCATTGGCATTTTTATAACAACTGGTCAAAGTCATATATTCTGGCAGCTGCAAAGACTATTTCTGCTTATTCAAATCTGCAAGACTTGTCACATGCTAATATTTAGCATTAGCATTCTCCGTCTACTTGCATTCAGTGGTTAGCATACAAGCTAACTCTTAATAGCGTGATTAAGGAAGTAAATACTGTCTACAGTGTTGAGTGCATGCTGTTAAATTTCAGACAATATTTGTCAAAATCCAGACTTAATATCAACAGCTCTTTTTTGACTTTTAATGAACTCAGTGACAGTTATCTGTGCGGCTGTGATGCCGGTGGTGCCACACATGCCTCCATTCAAATGGGCTCGCAGGCCACTTCTTCTTCTTCCTCCTTTTTTGTTTTATGACGGTTGGAAAACAACATGTAGGTGCATTACTGCCACCTTCTAGACTGGAGTGCAGAACAGAATGTACTACATTTTAAATTCTGTTAACAAGCCCTGATGTTTCCAAAAACCTAAAAACCACCCCAAACACAACATACCCTGAATTTCTCCTCAATACTTCTGTTACATAAAATGGTAATTTTATTTCTCTGAAATGCTGCTTTGAGTGTGTATCTCTGTGTTTGATACTTTGGACACTGGAAGAGGATATGTTCCACTGTGTGTCCTGAACCACAACATTCTCAATTTCCTGTTTTATTTTTCTGTATTATGAATAATGTGCTATTTAACCCTGTTTGACATCTTCTTCCTTGCTGTTCCTATGACTTTCTCTCATTTCTCTAACATTCTTTTGTATACTGTAAAACTGTCGACCTCTGTCTGTCCCATTGCCTCTGCCATTTCTTCTTCATCTCTGACTTCACTATACTTTTAATCTCAGTTTTATTGTGTGTCACAACCATTCATATTTGTTCTTTTCTTGTTGCACTCTTGGCAAACTTATCCGCAAATTCTTTCCCCTCAAATCCTATATGTGCTGGGACCCAAAGGAACTTTATCTTTACTCCTGCTGTCTTTATTCCCTTTAACATATGTGCTATTTTTTTATTTTAACATATCTATTTTGAAGATTACATCTTGTCTTGAATGTGATTGACTATGTTTAATACTGACCAATGCACTGCTGTAATCTGATGCTATAAGCACTACCTGGTCTGACTTCTTGGGCCCAGTTCAATAAAATATAAATGGCCAGTAGCTCACCTGTGTATTCTGCTTAATCATCACTAATTCTTCTATTTAAAACAATATTTAAGTCTGGAACTACAAATGCTTTACCTACCTTGTTTGCCCTGATTTGGATGCATCTGTGTATACTTTCAAAAACTGACTGTATTTTCTAATTATATACTTGTTCAATTCACTCACACTTTTCCCTTTTTCTGTCTTCCATAATCTCAAATCAATATTTGCCTCGTCCAGTGTCCAAGGTGGGACAGTAGTGAGGGTAGCTGTCTTACTCATACTTTTGTCGGCTGTCCTACTCTATTTAACCTATTCTTAATTGCCCATCCAAAACTTTGTACCTTTCTTTTTTCTTTCTCTTGGCATGGTTTTACTATAATCTGAGCTAGATGGTTTTCTCCATGTCCCATAACTGTGCTCAATAAATCAGTGATATTTGTTGTCTTCTAATCTCTAGAGGCATTTCACCTATCTCCACTTGCAAAGCTGACAGTGGAGTGCTTTTTTTGCACCCAAACACACTCTTGGTGCTATCCAGTTTTTTTTAACATTGTTTTTGATGCAGATCCATATACTATACATCCATAATCTAACAGTGACCTGACTAAACCAACATATACAATATAATGATGCTGTATGTACTCTGCAGGCTACTTTCTGTTTAGTCAGTAGGACATGACGTTAATCATAACCTAGCCTTTTTTGACCTTTTGCCACAAAACTCAAGCCAATCAGAGGTGGTGTGCAGGGCAGGTTATGACTTTGTGTTTTCTTTGTAGGAGCAATTTCAAAGTAAAAGCCTTCAAGTGCTACATTCATTGATGGCATTGATTTTTGCAGTCTTGTTTGGGAAAATATGACTGGTTTCAACTACCTATGTTTTCTTTTTTTTTTTTTTTTTCGTTTTTTGCTACTAATACATATGGGAGGGCAGGTAAGATTGGACCAAATGTTTGTGAATCTATGTGACTCTATTAATTATGTTTTGTGAAATTTTAAAACTTGAAAATAAAATATTGAAAAAAAAGAACATTCATCGGAATGCTAACTTTCTTCTGGACTGCATTTTCCACTGTTTGTAATTACTAACTATTTCGGTCTGTCCTTTTATTTTTACCTTTTGTTGTTTAAAATAAACCTTTCAATCAATCAATAAGCTTATGGCATGATATGAACCTGTTTCATTTTATTGTAAAACCCTGATTGCAAATAAAACATCTTTCTTTCTGCAAGAACTGGAGTCACTCTTCACAAATTTCCTGGTCTGTTTGGTTGTTTTAGTTCGTTGGCAGCATCAGTTTGATTGGCTGAGAGGTTTACTGTTCATTACACTCCACTTCAATTAATGTTTTACCTCGAAAAGCACTTCTACAGTATGTGCTGCCTCAACAAATTAGCAGGTGAATAAACACAGTTGACACCCTGACAACAGTCTCTTCCTGTTTCAGGGTTTTGAAAATGCAGAAAGAAGAAACATTGCATATCCATAACCTCCTGTGAATTGTATTTCACTCTCAAAGTTTTGATCTCTATTATTTTTCCTTCAGAGAATGTACTTGGTCACGAAACACAAAGCTTGATCTAAAAGACCGCAGACAACCTCAAACCCAGTCCAGCTACCTTCTGGAACAAGCTTCAGAACATGAAAACCTCCTCTGATGATTATCACTGCACTACTTCAAGCTCAACAGTTTTTCAGTCTCTGGTGTTCAAGCTCTCCTTCTCCACACGCACAAGTACACAAGTCAGTTTGTATGTAAATGGGACAGGGCCATTTATTCTGCAGGGGCCACTTCCCTAATCCTCTCACTGTGTGTAATTATCCATTTACCATAATGTGTGCGTGTCAGCTGAATGATAATTAAATGTTAAATGAAGTGATTTCTTATAAATTAAAAACAAATGTAATATAATGACTTTAATTAAATTCCAAAGTGAGGCAGAAAATAAATACATTTAAAAGAATATTAGTGTCAAAATTGCTTTACTTTAATATTAATTACCTCTTCACACTTAATAAAATGAATAAACAAAAATAAATAGAACAGACTCATTCTCCTAAGCTCTCCCAGTCAGCCGCTGCAGTATTTTGTGCTGCTTTGAGCTTCTAGTGAAAGTGCAGCAGGGTTACATTGTGGGTGCATGCCCTCCACACATGTCATCTATACACCGAGGAAATTATTCTAATATGTGAGTGTGAAATTATCCCTTTAGGAAGAAACTCTACATATTCTATCAGCCCCACTCATACATCAGGGAGGATGACTGACCGTGGATGTGTGTTTGTGGATCCCTCAGGTTTTCTGTTCATCTCCTCATCCATCCGCACTAACCATCACAGAAATACATCGGACTGAGATGCTGTTCTTTCTTAGCGCGTTGTTTTTTTATATTTGGCAGGCACCAAGACCTAAATGGACACAAAGATTATAGAACTGAATTTTCAGGCCCCTTGAAGAGCATTTTGCCGATTAAATATCCTGACGTCAACACAAAATTATGTCTTCTAATGTCTGTTATGTAAAAATATTTTTGATATTTAATGCTTTAGAAGAAGGCACGAACGTCAATGAAAAAGTGATTTTTTACAGTGAGGGTGCTAAAAAAACCCTCTTTTCATAATGTGTTACTAATTGTGATCTATTTCAGCTGTTAAAATCTTAATAAACTTTGATCTTTGTGAATACACCAGCCAATATGTTGTATTATCACGTCATCTCAATAACTAGAAAAGCACTCCAAGAGCGCAGACTTCTGCCAAGCAGCTCAGTCATGGCAGTGGCTCTTCCGCTCCACATGGATAGCCGAGTCTCCGCTCATGTCTGTCCATGTGGAGAATGCTGAGTTATCAGCCTTGTAGTTACAAAGTCAGAAAAAACGTGCCAATCTGCCAGGCTATTGCCAGCCGTTGTGTTAGCAGAACTCCTTCGGTGGCATTGCAAGGGAAGCTGAAAAATGTAGTGACATAGTCTTGAAAAACGTTAACGTCAGTTTGCAAATAAACTACAATTCCCATAATGCCGTAAATGAATGGGATTTGCCATTATAAACTTCAATGTTTTTTTGTGATGTCAATCTGGATTGGATCAGTACCAAAATGGAATGACTTGTTCCTTGGACCAAACCACACCTCTGGTAAAATTTTCATGTAAATCCATCCCATAGTTTTTGTGTCATCTTGTTAAAAGACAAACAGACAAACACACAGACAGACAGACCCTAGCAAAAACATTACCTCCTTGGCGAAGGTAATAAGTATGAAATTGTTAACAGTGTGTAAAACTTTGTCATAAAGCATTAAAAGTATTTGTAATTTATTAAAGCTACATGCACAATACAACACCCTATAAGTGTGTTTAAACCTCATTATAAACACTTGCATTATTATCAATCATTCAATCAAACTTAATTTATAAAGCACTTTTCATACATAGAATGTAACTCAAAGTGCTTTACATAGAAAAATAAAAACATTCCCTCAAACCCACCTGCCCACCCCGACCCATAATTGCTGTTGTGAAGCATTATAGATTATCATGAGTGCTTGTTAATATTTTTATACAAAATTATAAGCGCATTGTAACATTTTATGATGCTTTATTAATGCATTAAATTTAATTTAATTTAATTTAATGGGGGTAATAGAAAGTGGACTGGCTTTTGCTCTCCAGGGTTGTGCTCTTGTGTTTACTGTGGCTGCATGCAAGCCTAGATATGTTCCTTCCACTGAGCTCTAGTGAGAAACAAAGGCAAAAACTCAGTTGTATGGAGGCAGAGTCAGTGGGTCAAACAAACACCTGGCTTATGGAGTGTCTCAAAGCTGTAGGAGGTTTCTTATCCCTTCTTGACATCACAAGGGAGACAAAGACATGTTAGGAAGAGGGTAGGGGGTTGGTTGAAAGGCCATGGACATAGGTGTGTGTATAAATGCAGTAAAAAGTGTATCTCGCACAGTATGAATTGAGATGTTTATTGATTGTGAACATTTTATATGAAGAAATTGTTTGCTGTCGTTTTGCTTTGGTTTTTTTTGTTTTGTTTTGTTTTTTTTGCATCATGCAAGTTATATTAAACCCAGTGTATTGTTAATATTGCCCATGATACCTTTTTGAAACTTCCAAACAGGAACTTCAATAAAGTAGCTTTACCTTAACAATTTTAAAAGTTAAAGGCAGATGAGAATTAGAGATTTTGCAACTAAATTGAACAATGGGATTGACAAGAATGATCTTTTCTAAAAAAAAAAGGTTTGTTCCCCACTTTAGATGGATAGATGTCCCAGCAGGCCATGCACAAGGAACCCCTAACTTCAAACGTACATATATGTGAAGTAATTAAGCAAAACCCAGGTCAGAAAACTTTTTTGCACTCCTAACAGTGTTATGACCTTGAATTCTCTTAAAAGGCAAATAGCTATGTTGACAAATAAACTCATCTCTGTCTATATTAATCTGTTAATGTTTTGTGACAGGACAACCTTTCCTAAATATCCTCTACTAATGTGCGAAATGAGAAATCTGATCTTAAGGAACATACTGTACCAACTCTGGTTGGACTGATGCAAATTTTCAGTGTCTTGTGCTGTTATTTTGTAATGAAGCTGTCAATAGCTGTTAGCAGAAAAGGTCTGAGTTGTGCAGAATCTCATCCAGATTTGCCAAAAGAATCAATTCAGGTTAAGAGCTGCTACCACACAACCACTAATCAACTGTGAAATAATGTCAAAGTCAAAGTGTGTCCTCATCAGGGTGTAAATCACTTCAGACATACCAAATCCATGCATACAAACATGTACTAATTGCCACAAGGTAACATTTAACCCTGTCATGATGATAACTTGAAAGCATGTCCTGTGCCCAAAAGGATACATTACACGTGACATAAACCCTCACAGCCATATACCTGTGAACTGACACAATGTCATCTTCTTTGACTTAGCGTTAAATGTCAAGGTGTCTCTTAAACAGAGCTGTCCTCTGCTATAAAGGACAGCCTTTCATGTGTGTTTCAGAGCCCCTCAGACTGACAGGACAGGGAATCTCCCTTAACTCTAAAAAAGGTGGTGAAGCTACCATCTCTCAGCAAACCTAAATTTAAACCACAGAACCCAGATTGAAATGTTTTTCTTTTTCATGGCCTGAGAACTCCTTCATCGAGCCTTGTCAATGTGACTGTTTGACCTCAAGCTTGTTTCAGTGAGGGCTGCAGTGCTCAGCTACTCAAGTAATCATTATTGAGCAAATGGACGGACTTTCGAATCGTTTGGAGGGCTTTACACCTTATGAACTCACCCTGTGTTTTTCTCCAAAATTCTGCTCTGTGTTGCTGAAAAGTTGGAAAAACCTTCAGGAAACCTCTAAATAATCAGATCATATATTTACCTTGGTTCCAAGCAATAATCAGTTTCTTTTTAACTATAATTACAATCAATCAATCAATCAATCAATCTTTATTTGTATAGCCCCAATTCCTGTCAAGTGTTGTCTCAAGACACTTTACAATAGAATGGGCTGAAGACAAACTCTTCAATTTATGGATACACATATATGCATAGATACATAAACACTATGTATATAAAATACATACATAAACATACATACATCCAAAACCCAACATGAATCCATAATGGCGGCAAGACAAAACCTCAGTATGAACGGCCATCCACACTATGCTGTGTTGGGTGTGTGGGCGAAGGAAGGGAGGTGGGCAGAGACAAGTGGACTAGAGTAAGAACTAAGGCTAGTGACAGATCCATGGACCCATCACAGACAAATCTTCAGGAGGGTCCTCGTGTCTGTATGATTGTAGTGATAGTTTTTTCTTGAGGTATAATCAATAATAATCATGAAGAGAGTAATAATCTAATATTTACATTAACATTTTCAATGATTATAAGGTAGAGATGACTGATGTTGAATAATACAACAGCATCAAAATGAGAGTTTATAAGTGATGTATTTTCTGTTGATAATTGAGGGGGGTGGGATAGACAGGAAACCTCTGCTGTTTCTGGAAATAGATAAATCATGTAATGCTGCATGATGCCAATACCAATAGGTCTTTCCAAACATTGGCAGAAGAAATAAAAAAGAACTTCTAAGAAATCATATCCCTCTTCTAATGAACAGCTGCCTAAAATGGCTGACTCCCCCAACACCACTGCCACTAAGATGTCCTAGCCCTGTTCTGTCAGTGGTTCAAGCTCATTGGCTGTGGATGGCAAGCCCATTGCAGTGCATAGAGGAATTAAGAATGAAGAGTTATTGAAAACATGTTACTGTAAAGGGAGGCATTTCCAGGCACAGTATGTTTGTGTAATTCAGCCTGACACTTGATAGAGGTTTTATTGGGTACACAATGCTATTTCCTGTCTTGGACCCCTTTTACCTTCAGAACTGCTTTAATTCTTTGTGGCATAGATTCAACAAGATGCTGGAAATGTTCTTCAGAAATTTTGATCCATATTGACATAAAGGCATCATACAGCTGCCAGAAAATGTATGACTGGACATCCATAGAATGGCATTAATGGCCCCACCACCAGCCTAAACTATTGATAATGCAGGATGGATCCATGTTTTCATCTTATTCACACCAATGCAACATGCAGCACCAGTTTCCTTAAATAAAAAGTGGTTAATCAAGACACTGTTGCTTTTCTATCATCTTGAACTACACTGATCATTCTCCAATGACCTCTTGCCTCAACATGGTATTGTTTGCCCAGCAAATATCCATCCACTGAATTTTTTTCTATTTTTTTTGTACCCTGAGAAAGCTGTTTGAAAATCCCCACAGATCAGCAGTTTCTAAATTACTCAGATCACCTCATCAGGCCCCATCAATCATGCCACGTTCAAAATCACTTGAGTCACCTCTCTGTCCCCTTCTGGTTCTTGGGTGGAGCCTCAGAAGGTCACTTTGACCATGTCTACATGCCTAAATGCATTGAGTTGCTACAGCATGATCAGCTAATTAGCTATTTGTGTTAACAAGTAGCTGAAGAGATGATACTTAATGAAGCAGCTGTTAAGTGTATATTGGACTTTTTTTACTTAGGATTTTACAGGATAAACAAAAATAAATTGGTTGCTCTGAGATGTAGGTTTTTTTACCAGCTGGAGAAAGCTTGCTACGTTTGTAGAATTTTGCAGTAAAGCAGACTAATCAGCAAAATTTTAGTCCCAATGTGGCCCCTCTTAAAGCTGCCAATGACCAGAGTCATAATTAAGCCCATTGTGGATACTATGTATTCTCAGGACATCAGCAATGCAAACTGCTTTAGGCAACCTGTCATCATTATTATGAATTGTCATCATATTTGCTGTAGGTCTATTTTTTAACCTGTCTTTGTTTTTCTGCCTTTTAATGTACCACAGCAAGATTTCCAAATTATTTGAAAAGTTAAAACTATACATTTTTCCAATCTGTGAAACGTTTATTGACACAACGTTGTGTTGACCAAGACTGTAAAGTGCCCCACAACAACACAAATCCCATAACAGAATGGCTGAGGATGACTCAAAAAACATGGTGCTACTCGCAACAGACTGGGAGCAGAGTTCATCCCATCTGAACAGCAAGTCCAGTATTTTACCTAAGCCCTTCTCCCCTTTGTCCCCCAGGTTGGATATTCCTGAGAGCCTGCTGCCTCCCCTCTAAAATGAAGCTCAGATGGAGAGTGGAGGCACAGGCATGTTAAGCTCTTGGGGGTTACAAAGAGGCTGATGGGAAAAGCAAGGTCTCAGCTTGTCACTGAACAATGTTTACACTGACTGTCCACTGAGAAACTGACTTTTGGGGTTTTGGGGTTGTGTTTTGGCACTGTTTGTTGGATGTTTTTGTTTGTTTGATTTTTACCTCCGCCAAGGAGGTTGTGTTTTTGCCGGTGTATGTTTGTTTGTTTGTTTGTTTGTCTGTCTGTCTGTTTGTATGTTTGTTAGCAGGATGATCCAAAAAACTACTGGATGGATTTTTGCTAAAATTTTCAGAAGATGTTGGTAATGGCCCAACTGAAAATGATTAGATTTTGTTGGTGATCCAGATACCCGCCATTAGCAAACAATTGTTTTGCTCAATAACTGTCTAATTACGATAACAACATGATTCCGAGTGATAGGTGTGGGTTTTCAGGGTCAAGGAATCACATTATGATGGTAACTTTATCATGGAACTATTGTTTATAGATGTTACAGCAATATGTGACCTACCTTGGCAGAGGTTTGCGCACTCCGAGTGCTTTCCAGTCAGTTATATTTTCGTATAGCACACTTTGTGGAATCAGTGTGGCTGACACAAAAGTCAGATGAAGTGAAAGCGTGATGACCTGGTGTTGAGTGTTGTGTAGAATTGCCTGGAGGAGAGGGGTAAAGACTCTGCAGGCTCATTTGTGGGGCTTTGCCTGGTGATTATTGAGAACTTAATTAATGATTAGAGTGTTTCATGACTGAGAGTCAGCCAAGGTTATGATGCAATTAAGGCCACTTTCACATATTAAGTTAAGTGAACGAAATTTGGTTCAGAGGTTAAGTTGCAGCATAGTTGTATTTTTCATCTGGTCAGGTTCACTTTTGGTTGAAGTACATCAAGAAGACCAAGGCCAGCCAGAACTCAGGTAACATGGCTATCTACCTCTAGCCGGGGCTGTAGCTGTGGTTGTTTTTCTAACATTTGGCCAAGAGTTTCAGTATGACCCGGGAAAATGCACCTGTTCGGTAAGAAATAAACAAGTAGCAATCTCCTGCTGAAAATGGAGGCCAATGTGAGTTGATGTGGTACTCGGGGTACTACAAGAGCCAAAACTTGTAGTACCCTGAGTGTCCACTGGAGGCTAGCTGCAGTAACCTGACATCTTAATGATTGTACATGGGAAACTAAGTTTTTAATCAACATATTTATAGTATGGTTCAAAAAGCAGCTCCAGTCTAAAACTATAATACATCTACTGTATGTGCTTTCATTGTGAGTTGGGTTATGTTTTTAAAATCTCGCCCATTTTTCTTTTATTAAGGATTCATTGAGGATTTCTGGGTTGGAAGTGTGGAGTGTTCATTTGTCAGATGGGCTTTTCTGTCTGTAATACGCTGAGCTAAAGTTCAGTTGAGACAGCATTTGCATTATCCATTAGAGTCCAAAGGCTCCATTAAAAATCAGTGGGCTTATGTCACATGATCTGATTCTTTAATAGTCTATGCAAATAACTAAGCAGCAGCCTCCTAGGCGGAAAAATGAAGCCAATGCAACAGTGCCAAAAACTGATGTCCTCAAGTATCCGCTTGAGAATGGCTGCTGGAAATCTTGGTCTTACATGATCGTGTGAGGGGGGACGATTTTTTACTGCCAAAACAAACAGCTTGTCTAAATATTTATTATTTATTACTATATCTTAAGGCTCTCACTGTACAGGGGTGATATATTTTTTCTTAACATGCCCAATTTTATTCTGTTGAGAATTCCCAGTTTTGGATAGTTAGCAACGTGACTGACAGAGCTACAAGGTACTGGAAAGAAGTCCCATCTCAACCTGAGCTCTCTGTCTGTCAGTATCCAAAATTAAGTTTAGAGGGTGTATGACTGCGTCCATGAATTGGCTCCCAAAGTGTTCCACAGGCTGGTTTGATGGTCACCTGTCTTAATGTGACAATTGTTAATTCTCCTTTTTCATTGTTTTTTTTCCTTCAAAGTGACAGCCTAATCAGTGTCCTTTGAAGCAGGAAGAGGAGAAGGCTATGAGTGAGACCACAGCAGAAAGTAAGCAGTCATACAAAAATTAGCATACATGCTAACAGCTTCAGTAGCAGTTTTATCAGATTTGGACCACATTTCTTTATCAAATGAAAAACAAATAACAACACTGAAAGCAATTCTCGATAAAAATACATATTTTTGCTCCACTTTTGACATGTTTTGGCGAGAGTTTGTTTTTTCCTTAAAACTGAAGCAGGAGCACTTGCCTACTACATTATGTGATTGGCTCATAATGAATTTGATTGATGGAACGATTGACTAAATGCCTACTGGATATGCTTTTGAAAGGTTCTGGCCATTTTTGAACACTATCAATGGGCTGTTGCACAGATGGACAAGTGAAATATAACCAACAGTCTATCTGGTATATCAGGTTATGAAATTTGAACAGGTAACTTATTGTCAGGAATGTGTCGGGCTTGGGACCTGGAGTATTTAGCCCTATGGATAGAGGGCCTTTCGTGTTTTTTGGGCCATCTTGGGTGTTTGGGCCTGGATTTTTTGTGCCCCCTTTTTGGGGTCTTAGGCTTTCCTCATATTTCTTGGGAATTTTCTCCTCATGAGCAACGTTAGTCTGAGAGACACCAGAAGCTTGCATGCTCTCTCTTCATAGGTCCTTTTGTGCTTGGGTCTATGATGCCATTTGTGTATGTTTGTCAGGGTTATTTAATTTAAATTGTGCTTTTTGTGGGTTAGTTTCTTTTGCCGTGGGGCTTTTGTGCTATGTATTCTCTATGTTCCAGTTCGTTTTTCAAAGCACTTAGCAATAAATGTTTTTAAAAATACCATACAAATAAATTTATTATCATTATTGTTATAATCAACTAAACAGAGAATTCTGATTACTGTAACAGAAAAAAAGACCTGGTAATTAAGTGTTGAAACTTTAGGTATGGTAACGTGTCCTTTGCATAGACTTTTCATATTCACTCAAACTATGTGTATACTCGTATATACAGTATGGTCTTCAGGAATGACCTGGTATTTAAAGTTGTTTTTTTTTTTATTTCATTAATTTGAGTATGGCCTTGGATAATCTGTGAGCAGTTTATTTAAACACCATGAACATACCCGTGTCTTATTCAGGATATCATAAAACAGGACTATTGAGTCCATGTGGAAACTAAATGAAAGACCCAGGACAACCTACCTCTTAACAAAATGATATAATATACTAGTAAATTTGAAGTTTTAAAAGAAAAAACATTTGCAACATTAACATTTGTATATTCTAAAACAAAAAAGCTTGCAACATTTCCACTTACATCCTGTACTTTGCTTCTGTTTTTCTTTTTCAGATCTGCAATACTCAGGGGAACTGCAGAGTTTGAAAATAGGGTTATTGTTCTTTTTATTCTCTGTTTCTTCTTACCTTCCACTTGTCACTTTCACTCAGTAATATCATAAATCAATCAAAGCAGATACGTCCCAGCACAGGGACACTTCAGGTTTGATCTTGTTAAAGTTGGACTTTTCTGTCACAAAAATCATCTGAATCACTCATTTGAGAAAATAGCTGCACTTTTTCTCTGCTGCATGAAGTCCTGTTTCTATTTCAATTTCTTTTTCTAATAATACACTCCAATGTTCCTCAAAAATGGAAAATGAAGGTGGTGACAGTGAAAGTACACACATCCAAAGACCAGGATAAGGATGCCTCTGCAGCATGGTTTAATGGATTACCCTATGAGGTCCACTGTGGAAAGGTAATTTGCCACTTTAACATGCACACCAAGGCCTGATTGAAATGAATAACAGAAGATTAAAGCAGTTTGACTGAAGCATTTACATGGTTGGAGGTAACATAATTTCCTCTGTTCACCTCTGAGTTTGCAGGATTTGTTGGATATTCTGTCTCATTTCTGTGCAACTGTATGCTAGCCTACAGGAGACATCCGTAAGAAATTAATAGTACTGTAATTCAAATGAGGATTTAAAGCAGTGGGACACAGCCTGCAGTCAGCTTTGTGAGGAACAGAATCCTTTTTGTGAATGTGCTGATGCAGTGTAGATCATCCAAGTGCAGATTTATTTTAGTACAAGCTGAAAGAAGAGGGTAGTTAGATGTTTATGTTTTCAGCACTACAAGGTTACTAAAAACAAAAACTGCTGGTTTGGGGTTTTAAAGTCAGAATTTTCACATCAGCTGCCTCCTCTCTAATACACACAGATACTGTTGAGCAGGTCAACTTATGGGGGAATAAAGCCAAAAAGAAAAAGATTTTATATTTTAAGAGGTAGAAAGAAACCAAACCAATAACACAGGATATCTACTGACTGTAAAGAATTTGCTGCTATGTGGGTGCTTAATATGTAAGAGAGGGACAATCAGCAACATGCTGACCAGACAAATGTATCAATGGTATCCCATTCAGTGAGGACAGCTATCTCAAATGTATTTAGCAGTTTTGTTCTAGGTAGTCAGTATCTTTTCATCAGCAAGTCAAAACATTAACACCATCAATTTTATCTTGATATCCATTTTTTTTTTCAATTTAACAGTGTTTTTCTTTATACATAAACAGACATGGTCTGCAGAGAATAAGGACCAACTAGTAGCGCAAGCAATGCACAATGCAGCATGATGCATCTTGACACAGCACAGTAGTACAGTGCAATGCAACACTGAACAATGCAACAGATATCAACACAATGCAGTGCAATGAAATGAGCTCACATGCAATGCAGTGCCTGCCTAGGAATTCAACAAAAGAGCAAATTTAAACTTTTCTAAGTAAAACTAAATGTGAATTCAATTAATTTCAGTACGTATAATTGTGTAAACTGAGAAATAAATATAATTGATTTTCCCTAATTATTTCCTCCTATTTCTGATAATTTTGTATTCTTACCTTCATCCCGTCTTTGAAAGGTAAGAACAAAAAGTGTCAACTAATATACTTACTTCTTTGAAGACTCAAATGATTTGATTCCAGAGACACCAAAGATGAAAGTTTAAGCGTTATTACATCAATCAGAGAAAACCAATGGAGGCCTATTGTTACACAGCTCACATTGGTTTGTCCATGAATCCTACCTCTGACATGGTAAATAGCCAATCACAGTGCAGAATTTTACATTGGCACATGGGATGGCCAATAAAAATTCAAGGGGGTCCAAGCTCCAGTTTTCCATGCCCCTGCACTGATGAGTCATGCCCCTTCCCCAGCACAATGACGTGCCCTCCTTGGGGGTCCACTATTTGAGAAACACTGACCTAAATCAAGCAGCTGCAGTGCAGTGCAGTGTGATTGTAATGGCACAATTTCAGCACAAAGTAACCACCATGATGCAGCATGGCGCAGCACAGCAGTGCAGTTCGACATAAAGCAGCACAATGCAACACAGATTAGCACAATGCAGCCTAATGTTACAGGACCATAGACAATGAAGAGCAACTCAGATAACAATGCAAAATATGCACAAGGCAACATAGTAAAAGGCAGCCTGCTGTGATTCAGCACAAAATTTTAGCAGAACACAGCACAGGGAAATGAAATGAACAATGCAGTGTCACACAAGGCAGCATTTTTCTAGACACAGTTACACAGCACAGCCCAGTACCAAAAAGCACAAGGCAACACAACCCAGCGCAACAACACTGTACCACAACCAAGCAGCAACCTCTGGGACATGAAAAATTAATCCAATGAATAAGTACCAGGAAACCTGAAAGTAACACGATTGTGTGAGGGAGACAGAATTTTACAGCCAAATTAAACACAAGCCTGGTCAACAGGTGACTTCAGTCTAAAATATTTAATATATCTAATGCCTCTAATTGTATGGGTGCTTTATACACACACACACCTACACAGACAAATGTACATATATATATATGTACATGTGGTCAATATTGTCCAGGGTGATTACAGTAGGATTGTGTTCATGGGTCGGATTGTAAAGTGTTCCAAAGTCTCCTTTAATAGTCAAACAACTGACATCAAAAAACTTTGTCCAAAGCCTTCAGTCAATTATCACAGCACCGTAATGAAGGGGACCACAATGTGGCACATTTTTGTTCTGTCTTCTGACATTAACAAGAAATGGAAAAACATGGGAAAACAACAAGCTGCATTGGATGTTCATATGGCATTTTTTCTCTATTCTTCTTAGACTATCCTCTTTTAGCAGGGCTTGATGTCTTGTTTGACAGCATTGAAAAAAAAAATTCTAGAGTTATATAGTTTATAATGTATGATGAGGAACAGAATTTTACAAGCCAGGGGATGTAGATATATAGATAAAGTATGGACAGTTAGTGCCCAGTGCTACACAGTATGCAACATTTGCTTCATGGTAAGACATAGTGGGTTTTTTTAATCCAAAGCATGTGTTTCCATGCCAGTCCATTGACACAAACCTTGTGTAGTCTTACAACTACTCAAGGCAGTTGTAGGTCACACTTGCCAATTCACAGTCATTCTCACATTGATGAGGTGTGTGTATGTGGCAGTAATGCCATGGATACCATGGATGCCATGGATCGTCATGGATGCCAACTGCCGTAAAACACCAGAGCAGAAGATAGGTGTGTGTACGTAAAGTGTCCATCAGTATAAGCTTGACCCATTCATACACATGTACAACCCTCTGTCATTTTGTTGGGTTTAGACTGGGATTAAATGTCCTGCCCATGTACACATGGCCTAAAGAACTGGAGACTGAATCCCAGGCACAACAAAGTATCACCAACTCACAATCGCCTTTTTTGCAATTAAGCTCAAATGGTATTTTCATTAAAGGCATTTCTTGTATATGTCCATTTCAACAGGACAGATTTACCCAGGTAGACAGTCTGATGTTCCCTTCTTGTTCCTTTTTTAGTGTAATATCTCATGTCTCGTTCTTACCTTTCATTCACACCAAAATGAAATTGTCTACCTCCAAGCACACAAAAGGAAAACTGCTTAAAGTGGATTTTTTTTTTCAAAAAGTGTTGAGTCACATATTGCAATGTTGATGGGAAAATCAAAACTTGAAAGGCTGATAGATGCACCCCACACAAGGTGCTAACAGAGACATATCAGCCAGACAACCTTTGGATGTGGTCAGACTGTATTTCTCATCCAACTATATCCAGTCTGTACCTTTTGGCCTCTTCATTGTAACAGAACATCTACCAAACAAGTTCAGAGGCGGCTTGAATCTCTCTCATTCTTGTCTCATTTGTTATCTTGGTCCAGAAAAAAAAGTTACAAAAGAGCTCCAGCCTCGTCAAATGAAGATTTAGAGGCAATAAAGCAGCAATGCCACCCCTCATCAGTTTATTGACAAGTCTGCCCCCCCAGGCCTGCCTCCTCATTGTGCTCACTGAGATCTAATCAAGAAGAGGGGAGGTAGGTGGAAGAGAAATGCAGATGATGTAGATTTTAAGCTGTGTTTCTTTGAGAGACTGTATTCTGAAGTCATTTTTGTAATTAAAAATCCATCTACACCTTACAAATACATCAATGCTTGAAAATCTAAAACCACATGTGAGGGGAGGTGGGTGAGATTTGAGGTTGTCAGTGTTTGGTTTATGTTTATACACTAAAACAATGATAACACATCAACTGTGTACTTTCTTTAAACACCATTGGGTAGGAATGTTGTTTTGTGGGCCCATCCTCTCAGAATTTGATCAATAAAAACTATGAAAATCGATGCTCATTTTGGGAGCCAATGATTCACTTTGTTTGGGTCCTGGGTAGGCTTGACTCTTCTTGATGTAACTGGGAGGGGGTCTCTGCATAGAGGATCAGATACAGCTCTTTTTCCCTCCTCTTTGGAAATACTTTGATCTGAGAGGGCAGGGAGGCTATAGGAGGCTATGAAAATGTACTTTGCGCTGATTGGCTGCCCAAACAATGTCTGATGGGATGTAGGAAGATGGCTCACCCCAGATTTCCACATACTCCAGAAGCATAGCGTTGGGTATAGGTAGAGGCTTTGGTCCTACTGACGGTGTGCAGTCTCAACCACTGGCAGTAGAAGCACAGCGCTGTAGCAGGAAACATAATCACAAGATACCTCTGACATTGTGCAATAACAGCTACGTATATACAGGAAAAGCAACATGTAAACAACTGGATTTACAGCCTTTGAAAACAACTTTTCCACTGATTAATTTTTACTGATTGCTGTGCTTTCTCTTCTTCTACAATGTCTGAGTATGTTACAGAATTAAAAAGCTTTTAACACTATGTTCTTAGCTTAGTAATGCCTTAAATATCTAGTATTTACATTTTAATATCATAACTTTTAATCCAGAGACAAGGGAGAAAACACATCCGCTCATCAACTGTGATAAATTCTAGTGAGATCACTATAATTCTTATGATATGATATGATATGATATGATATTCCTGCATATATTTGAAATTTTGCAGAAGTTCTGAGCGATTGTTTTCCTGTTTTGGGCCGATCTGCTTGGTGGTGATTGACACGGAGTTGAGGGGGCTCGCGCTGAAAATAGACTTGCAGTTTATTTCAAGTAATGCGGCAGGACACTGCTGGTATGAGTTGTGGATGGATTGAGGCACAGGCTGTGGAAACAGATTGATTGAAGAGACTGGGGGGCGATTTCCTGCGAAGTGTACAGCGCCATCGCTGTGCAGATGGAGTATGTGGAAATTGGGAGTTACAGGCTGCAGAGCAGACTTTCAAAAACAGTCATAGCTTCTGCCTGTGAGAAGCAGAAAACTCATGTAGGTGGAGGCTGTATAACTAATACATAATAAGCCTAGGAAGTAAGAAACAGAGCATTTGGGGGCATTTTTATTTAAATTACTCTGTGAGCTGAGAGTTTAGTAAAAGGTTTTATGTTCTTCTGCTCCCCAGGCCCTTTCTAACAATTTTATGGGACATTTAAGAATAGTCAATCTGTTATCTGATTACCAAGTGAATATGCTGACGCAAAACATAAGGATACTCATATTCATCACAGTAAAAGTGCTGTGGACTGTGTTTCATTTTCTTTCATTCCTGCAGGTAAGAAGGTGAAGTGTCACGTTATTTCAACAGCATGTCATTGCCTCATTGCCATTTAATGCTTTAATTGAGGGAAGACAATAATTAAAACAGTGAACCTTTGACAGAAAATTTCAGCTCCCACTCTGCTCTTCTCCACTTTAATCTGACACTGAGGATGTCGTTGCTTCTCGGAGGCGAACAGGTTTCATCATGAGTGGGCTTTAGAGGTGCAATAACAGTCAAAGCAGACAGACACACTTCATTAAAATAGTAGCGAGAAACTACATGAAAATACATGAAAATTCAGAAGCAGTTGTTCATTAAATCAGCCAAAGCATATTGAAAGGCTCTCAGAGGAGGCGGCAGATGGAAGGAGTGAATCAAAGAGAATGCATTTGTGATCAGAGGTAAAAATCCTCCATATTAAGAGCTGAGTGACAGGCCGAGGGTAAACACCAGATCAAGGCAATATTCAAAGGCAGCACTGTTTAAAGAGCCGTTACTATGAGCATTAAGAATTCTCCACACATGGATTTTTGTGTTTGACAACAACATGGAAAATGAAGTAAAAAAACTCATAACTGAGATGAATTGGATGAAGAGTGAAAAACAGTAAGTTAAATCAGCATTAACTGGTAAAAAGTAGATGCAAAGACATTCCACTAGCCATGGTGTATCTTTGACGCCATATCCAGCAAACAAACATCCTATATTTACTTTTGCTGTCTTTCTAAACATTATGAAAAAGTGATATGTTAGCTTCATGCTAAATGCTTGCAGTAACCCATGGATGTGCTAAGGTGCCTCTGCTATTTCTGACATTTCTCTTTGTTCAGCCTCTTACCGTAGTCCCTCTTGGAAACATCATGAAGGCAGGGATGTTGTTTTAAGAGTTTGAGACATGTTTCCTCTGATAAAAGGCTTGTTAATGCTTTCCACATAGACAGTAACATGGACACAAACTGCCAGGAACTCATGATTCAAAGACACTTGGTGTTTTTATGCTATGTGTAGCTCTTTCCTTGCTGCAGACCCTTTTTCCCCTCTTTAAGAAAGTCTTGATCATTGCATGGTATAACAGAAGTCAGTGAAAAAGATTACTTGTCGTCAAAATAGAGAAACCTGGTGAAAAGTTGTGTTTACTCATGTTATGAGGCAAAAAAGAAGAGGAGATGATCAATATGGCTGCTAAATCAAGACAGGAAGAGAAATGGGGACAAAGACAGAGTTAGGGAAAAATGACAATATATGGGTTGTATATGATAATGTATTAAAAAAACTTTGGTCTATTTTAAAGTAATGACAGCCATAGATCCTCAAAGTCAAAGAATTTTGGGATGTGCACGGCCAGGCCACTGCTAAGGACCGCTTGAAGGGGCCTATCTAAACATGATCATAATGGCCGGACGTTAGCAACCTTGTGGATTCATGAAGCATAAAACTGGATTTAATGTTTCACTTCCAGGCAGCAATCTTGTCTCTTGTATACATCCTTAATTGCAGCACATTCACAATGCTTTTTGTGCTTATTGGTCAAATCTCTGACATGACAAGGCAAACAGAAAGAGGCAAGATGATGACCAAAAATGCCAAGCCTCCAGTCAGGCCATCATGAGACATCCCAGAAGTGATCTTTATCGTATTTTACTATGACACATTACACAAAAGGAAACAACCGTTTTTTTTGTTCGGCAAGTGTAGAGGCTGGCAAAAGTTTTGCCTAAATGCTGCAGTCTAACTGTGCCTTTAGTCTCACTTCAAGAAATTCTGTTAGGTACATTTTCAGTCTGCCAACATAGCTGCTTGTATTTTAAAGCAAGTTTGGGATTCTAACCAAGTGTTTTATGGGAGACAGCTCCAAAGGAAGAACAGACAGGAAAAATTAATGATTACTAAGAAAGATTTTCCATTTTGTCACAGTCAGACTGAAGATTGAAACACAATTTTGTCTAAAGGATATTTTTAAAAAACTGATGATTATGAGACAGATGGAAGACTTAGTGTATACTTTGTTTATTTAATCACTGTTGTAAAACATATTCTCCTGTGGTGGTAATTTATTTACCTTGACCTTGACTTTAGTAGAATCCAGACCTCCCACAGCAGCAAACATGACTTTGATGTTGCTGAAAATGTCCCTTCATGATAAGGATTGACACTAAACCAGCCTGTTCTAATATCCAAGTCAACATTGAGGCAAGAAACTTAAAAAATATGTTTGAGGAACAGCTGGTTCCAGGGTTAACTTGTATATCAAGAAGAGTGGGGATAACCACAGAGGCCCGCAGGTAGGCATTGGACCCAGAGGTGCTTCTTATTACATAAATGTGTCCATACTTGCTCCCTCTCTTCTCCACCAACCCAAAAGTCATTCTCTTTCCACCATAATGACGGGTCTTCTCATTCCTTCAGTTCACCTGGAGGAGGCCAGGAGGGAGAAGAGTGGAGGCTTTGGGAGGAGCTCTGAGCAAGGACACACCAGTGTTTCCTCAACAAAAGACTTTCAACCAAAGATTTACCGTTTGTGCTTTGGAGGCAAGGTATCTGGTGAAGTGTCTTACCTTCCTACTGAGTACTACAAGTACCATGCAGGTTTTCCTGACACTGTTGATCTAATACACTTTAAGGTTTACATACGAGGATTTGTTTCTCAACAAACTTCTATTTTATGTTCACCTTGCACAGCAGCTGTATCCATGTTAAAGCAGGAAGAGATGGGAGCTACAAGCAAGGCAACATCAGGAGGTGACTGCTTGTGCAGAGATTAGCATTGGCACTAACAATTTCAGCAGCAGTTTTATCAGATCTGGACTGCATTTCTTTATGAAATAAAAAAAATACCACTGAAAGCATTTCTTCATAGAAAGGATTTTTCACCCCACTTTCAACATGTGTTGGCAAAAGTTTGTTTCACATAGTGGCTTACGTTTTGTATTTTACACTGTTGCAGCAGCTGGCCTACTACATTATCTGATTTGCCAATAATGAATATGATTGATGGAGTGATCAGCCAATCACCCTCCGGATATGCTTATGAAAGTTCTGCCCATTCCCAAAGACTTTATTTTGGCGGTTGCCCAAATGGATTAGTAAAATATGATGAACAGTCCATCTGGTGTGTCAGATTAGTTTTATGTGAGGCCACATTTTATTGTGTCGTTCAATCAGTTCATAAAATATCAATAAATCATTACATTTATCACTTGGAACAAACAAAGAAGCACTCAAAATCAGAGACAAGACAGAGACCAAAAATGCTAGGCCTCCTGGGATCTTTATTGTATTTTACTATTGTGACGGTCCCTGTCTTAGCTCCTGGTGCACAGACCTGGCTAACATCTCCCATCTCTCTTAGAGTTACCTGAGTGAGCTGCTGTGATTGGATTGCCTGGTGCCTGCTGGGTATAAAAGCCCAACCCCTCTGCTGCTCAATCTCTCTCTCTCCTTCCACCTGGACTCCCCTCACCCATCAGATGCATTTTCTGTCTTTGTTTATTAGAATTTAATTTACTGATGGATCACAATTCATTTCTGCAGTTTAAAAGCTTTGGTTGTTTTTCTGTGTTTTGTCAATAAATTACATAATTTTTCCGCAAAAACATGTGTTCTTCCCGTATTTGTCATGGCCCTGAGCCAGGTTATGACACTATGACACATTACACAAGAGGAAACAACCCAAACAACCATAATATAATGAAAATATTTGATGTTACACAGATGATAAATGATTTCTCATTTGGTATTTTGTACCCTCTCTGTTCTTGTGTCTTTCCTTTGCAATTCTCCTTTAATTCCTCGCTGGGATGAGCTTAGATGTGAGGAAACAAAGAAAGTGAAGGAAGCAGGATAGACAAAATAATGTAATGAGAAGCACCCCAGACTGCCAGCATCAAGGTCAGAGCCACCATACAAGGGGTGCACAGATATAACCCACTAGGTTATCAGCACCAGTAATATATATTTTGACAAACTGACTATAGTTTATGATACAGTTAAAAACCCACCAGCTTCTTGGAAAACCAGTCCAAAATATGTCATCTGCCCAAGCCAAGTCTGCCCTTCACAATCTATCCTAAAAATGTCTAATCTGCCAACACTGATGGGTCTTCTGCATCACTTGTCTATTCACAGGAGTCTTGTACAAAGGCACTGACAGATGTTGTCAAAAGTTTCACTTGACATCCTGAGATTTTGGAAGGAATCTCTTTCCGTGAACACACGTAGCTTAATGCCTCCACTCCAGCTCTGACTATGTATCAGTGCACACCTTTACTTATGCCCCCAAAAAATCAATCATTAAAATCTTGGGTCTCCTTCTCTTCTTCTTTTACCTCACTAACATCTACTCATGGTTTTGTGAGCATCAACTGCACATCATTTTAAACAAGCAAACTTGAACCAGGTTTTCAGAAATCCTCATGATCAGCTGCAAGTGACAAGGTTTGCTGATGTTCCTATGACACAATTAGTAAAGACAAATGTGAACTTTAGGACAAAAAAATCAGATTATGAGAGTCAAAACCTTTTGTGTAAACGTGACCAAATTCACAGTTGCCCTTTAGCACTTTAACACACTGACGGCAGATGTGCAAAGTGTCCATCATAATTAGCATATCCCTTTTACTTATAGTCACCAGCAACCTTATTAGGTTTACTAGTTCAACTGCTCTTTAATGCAAATAACTAATCCGCCAAACACATGGCAGCAATTCAATACATTTAGACATGCGGACACGGTCAAGAACAAGCATCAAAGTGGGGAGAAGGTGACTTTTGAGCATGGCATGGTTGTTGGTGCCTGACAGGCTGGCCTGAGTATTTCAGAAACTACCACTCAGATTTATACACAATTATCTCTTCGGTTTAAAATGGATTGAAAAGAAGAATCGTCAAGTTAGTAGCAGCTCTCTGGGTGAAAATGCCTTGTTGACACAAAGGACAGAAGAGACTGAGTGGTTTGAGATGGTAGAAAGGCAACAGTTACTCAAACAACCACCTGTTAGAACAAAGGTATGTAGCAGACCATTTCTGAAAGCAGATCAATTTGAACTTTGGAGCAGATTGGCTAAAGCAGTAGCCCCTCCGCCCAAAAAATCACACACCATAATTGCCGACTAGCAGTTGTAATTTGCACAGGCTCACCAAAATTGGATAACTCAGGAACAGAAAAGTGTTTCTGTGTTTCCGAGTCTCATTTTCTGCTGTGACATTCGGATGGTGGGCTCAGAATTTGGTGTAAACAACATGAAGGCATGAATTCATCCTTGTATCAATGATCCAGGCTGGTTGTGGTGGTATAATGCTGTGGGAGATATTTTCTTGGCACACTCAGGGCTCTTAAATGCTGATTGAACATGTTTAAACATCTCAGCCTGCCTGAGCCTGAGTATTGTTGCTGACCATGTCCATCTCTTTATAACTAAAGTGCACCCATCTTCCGATGGCAACTCCCAGTAGAATAATTCAAGATCATGACGTCGTCTGAGTCTAGCCCTGTCACACTGCCTTTATGCAAAAATGCCACAATGAAGTGCGTTCATCTTTTCAACTCAAGACATTCACAGTAGTTATGTGAGGCCATAATAATGGCCGCTTGGATGCAGGTGACACTGCGCATGAACCTATACACACATAAAGGCAGAAACTCACTTGCAGCCTGCTGCCTCCCACTGAGTCTGCCTCCCTCCCTTTCTCCAGTATTATACCTCTGATACTACTTCTGGAGATGGCAGAAATGGGGGGTCAACTCATGCCTCTGATTCCATTTCTGCAAAGCACCACAAGGGCATAAATGCTATGGCTTGAAATGGCAGTGTGAATGAGGCTATTAAGCTAACTAAATAAACTTGTTTCATCATTTTACTTAACCCAAATGGCCTCCACAGTAACCAGATCTCATCCAACAGGGCACATTTGGGATGTGGTGGAACAGGAGATTCGCTCATGGATGGATGAGATACCAGATAGACAGTTCAATATATAATATACAGAATATGACTCACTAGTCCATCTGGGAATCAGATCAAAGAAAATGTTTGGAGAGGGGAGAAACTTTTAAAAGCATATCTGGCAGGTGATTGGACGATTGTTCCATCAATCAAATTCATTACAGGCCAATCAGATAGAGACACGCTACTGCCATGTTGTAGAGTACAAAACATGAGCAACTCTGTAGAACAAACTCTCACCAAATAAGAAGTAGAGCAAAAACATCCTTTCTATGGAGAAATGCTTCCAGTGTTATTTGTCTTTCATTTAATAAAGAAGTTTGTCTAAATCTGATAAAACTGCTACTAAGGCTGTTAGCATCGATGCTAATCTCTGTACAAGCAGTCACTTCCTGCTGTTGTCATGTTCTTAGCTCCCACCCCATCCTTTCTGTAAGGACTCTGATTGGGTCTGGCTGCTACAGATCAAGCACAGTTGTTTTGGACTGGAGCTTTGGGTTCAATGTCTTTACCCAAGATCAAGTCAACATGTGGCTACGGAATCTGGTGATGCTCTATGCCGTCTAGAGAAGTAGTTGACTTTTGAGAAAATACAGTACGGGAAAGTTTTGTGTTTACATATTCCCAAGAGTTGTGTTGTGAGCTTAAATATGTAAAACCTTCATCAGGAACACTTATTGCATCTCTCATGTAACTATGCCCATGCATATGTATGAACTGCTGGTGCAAATGCATGTAGCAGAAGACTTGAGAACCTACATGTGAAATGATTTCTGATAACATTGCTTGAGGTTGCATTGGTTTTGCATAAGCTTAATTATGAATGAGCAACATCATGGGGTAATTATGATGAGACTGCTGCTGTGGGCTACATATTTTCCTACCATTCACCTTTAGCATATACAACACTTGATAATATTTTATCATCGTGTTATTAATTAGAAGAATTTGTATCTTAGGGCAATATTAATGAATGGTTTTCAGTCAGCAAAGATCTGATCATCAAACTTCAAAGATGCTTTTACTCTCAAAGAAATTAACATTAATTGATAAGGTTATCTATAGAGCAGCTGTCCATGTATTTTCTACAATTTAATAACTTCAAGCTTCTCTGCTTTTAGCTTTGTGTGTATGGTCTATCTGACCATGTGTGTGACCTGTTATTAAACAAGGCTGACTGTTCAAGCTTGCTTTCAGAGAGTGAAACAGGCTTTTATTCTCTGTCAGAAGTTCAGCCTTACACACTGTACACTGGGCAAGGCTATGCACTGGATCATGCTGCTGCCTCACAGAGAGAAGAGGCCTTCAGGGGCCTCTCTGTATGGAGTTTAGATGTTCTCCTCATGCATGTATGACTTACTCTCATGTTGGAAAAACATGCGGGTTGTGTAAATGAATGTATGTGTGTAATTGTGACTCTGATTGTTTGCCTCTGTGCTCCTCAAAAAATGGAATCACTGCTTCAGTTGAGTATTTCTCATCTTTAATAATACCAGGTGATACAGTATTTTATATCATTGGAAAGTCTGATAAGTCACCAAGACAAGGAGGTACAATTTATAAAGACTGTGCATTCACTGAATGAGGTCCCAGAAAGACAGCAACCCCAAGAAGAAGAGAACCTCACCCTTGCTTAATGGAGGAACTGTAGGCTTTCTTCCAGGAGAATAGAGGATTTTGGTACTGTCATTTTGGCACCACAAACATGTTTAGCTTTGCTGCTTATTTCACAAATACACGATGCACCTAGTTGTAAAAATGACTTATCCAGTTTTGAATGATATAATTTCCAATTTCCAAGACCAACTGGTAAAATTAATGGGGAGAATAAACAACAAAAAAACATCCCCAAACTTTCTTTGAGGAGTACGTGTGTTAAAAAAAATATATATATATATATGTATACATATATATAAGGGATAATGCCCGACGAGGTGTCCATTATCAGAAATTAATGGATGACGTGGAGGAATGATTGCTTCCGCAAAGTCCATTAATTTCTGATAATGGACACCTCGAAGGGCATTATCCCACTTATACCATGGTCACTGACGAAAGAAATAAATATTAAATCAATTATTAATACGTTAATATTGCTTGTTACCGTTAAAATCGTAAGTTTTTCACAAGAAGCAGCTGAGTGGACTATTTAATCTCTCGTTGTGACGCGTTGCCAAGGTAACCTGCTCTGGCCACAGAACCTGCAGCTCGGTCGGCCACAGCTTTTATATTAGGCCTAATCAGTCGAGAGATACGTGATACAAAGTATCATTTCAGAGGGCAAGTGCACCTCTTACCGTGTGTGTCCAGACAATGATGTGAAATTTTGTTTCAAAGAATCAAAGTCCACAGATAGTTTCCTTGTCATCCTCTAAATTCCTCCGGTGTCACCTCCTTGTGTCGCATCTCCTTCTTGTATTCTCTTCTCTCTTTCTCTTCTGCTGCATCCCAGTCTTCAAAATTATCAATTTCACCAAATAGGTTAAAGGAAACAATAAAATCACTGATGTTTACTGTCATGCCGTTGTGATACCTAAATAAACTGTGAAATAACGTATGTTAACGTATGTTCTGAGTTTCTGTTGCCACAATTACCAACTAGCGTTTGAGCCAGCGCAATAATTTAGAACAATCAGGCTATTGGACCGGAACTTTTTTTTAGGTGTCCTATAACACTTTTTAATGGACACCCTGCAGCCAATCAGAATCGAGTATTGTATGTATGTTAGCCCTGTGATTGACAGCCAAGGTGGTGGGATCATTGTTTGATAAATGTTTACCATGTATGCTTTTTTTAAGTTTGCAGGCAACACAGATGTAGTTTGTGAAAAAGTCACAACTGTATACATTCAAAACTGGCTTCACAAACATTGTGTGTTTAAGATCCCATTTTTTAGGGAAATATGTTTTACCTTCAGTTTTATTCCTCTTCAGTTTTAATAACTGAAAGGACCTTATTTGTTAAGCACCTTGAAAACATGGTTTTGAGGCACTCTGACAAAGCAAAGGCAGAGCCTCAGAAATAATAAGCATCAGCAGTCAAGCTAACTACATTTTAACAAAATGCAAGGAGAAAATGCAAATCCAAAAGATCAGTGAAAAACATGCAAATGAAATAAAATGGAAATGACAGGTCTTAAAAAAACATTAATGCAAAAACAAAATTAATATTGAAGTGGATAAAAGAATAAAGCTGTCAAAATGATATTTCATAAGAAGACAACACCACAGCACAAAAATAGAAGCAAATCTAAGATAAAACAAAGACTGTGCATCAAAGACAAATTAGTGAATAAGTGAAAGCAATAAAGCAGGGGTAGGCAACTGTTTGTCCAAGGCTCCTCATCACTGAATATGTTCCTCAAAACAAATATCAGATATTAAATGTCATTAAGCTGTAAACACAAAGAAAGTATGACTAATTCTTCTGTGAAGTATTTATGTGAGCTTTGATTTAACATCATGCACGAGCGATACATGGCAATAAAATCTGAAAAATAGAAACATTCCTATACTGAGCTTTAATATGTATCATAGTATTTGCATACAATTCAAACATACTACATACATGTTAATAAAAAGACAGAAAATAAATGATCATAAAAATTCACACAAAAAAATACAATAACAATAGTGTAAGCTTAATAATCATCACAGAAAGTAAGTCTACCTGTTCCTGAAAATGAATAAGATACAGTTTACACTTACCCCCACCCCTGATTGACTTTTTGAAAGCAAATTTCCATTGTGAACATCTGGCCTGCACCATTACCAGAGAAATGTAGTAATTTTTACATTTCACAGGGGTATTATACTCCTGTGTCATCTTTATACCTTACAACAAGTGTAACTTTTATACTTTTACTTTTTGTTTTTAGCTGAATCAAGTTTTTGCTTTGCTTCAATTCATCTTTCAAGCTGTTCAACAAATCCACCTCATGGATTGTTATGTTATTGTTATTTATTCTTCCAAAAACATAGTTTTGGTATGTGGCCATTCTTCTCTCACATTGTGACCACCAATTCAATTTCAGATATCAATAGAGTGTGAACATGAATAAAACATGGCAAAGTCTACACTGACAGTGCTTAAGATAGACATATTTCCATAATAATCTTTGATTTCTGGCGTAAATCTAGTTCTGGGCTGCAGTGTGGTGCAAAAAGTGGCCATTTAGACAGTCAGGTATACAGTGGAATGGCTTGTATAAACAAGACAACTATTATTTAAGGCAGTATTTAATGAGGACATTCTGATTATATGCCCTGTTTTAGTAATAAAGCATCTCTGTGAACCAACAAAACAAAAAGTCTGCAGCATTAAGACCTCTCCGTGTTCAGTGCCAACAGCCACCTATAATGTCTTGTGCATTCTACCCTCCTGAATAGACCTACCACTGTGATGTCATACAATTGCTTCACTGTCAGTTTTATCCCTTGGGATCGTGGTACTAGGCCCATTGCAGAGTACAAACATTGGATTCAGTGCAGAGTTGTTGACAATATGGCACAGAGGAGTGCTGAGCTTGACCAATTACTGCAGACTGGATCAATCAGAGTGGACTGGGCCCATGTGGGGAAGTGAGCCTAAAAAGCGTCAGGAGCTCTGACAGAGCTTCTCAGAAGCAGAAAAACTACAGCACTATCAGAGGTTGTCTGTGTATAAAAAGAAATGTTTTTGCATTTTTAACATTTGCAATTGTGAACATAGCCCAGCAGACATCAAGAATGAATATGTGAACCTGATTCAAGACAAATTATGACCTCTATGAAGGGGATCTTTTTTGATCTGAGTTATTTTGCTGGAGTTTAGCAGAGGGAAGGCTGCCTTTATCTTTTTTGTCATGAAAGCAAAAAGAAACTTAAGCCTACAGTTTTTATAAGTGAATATAAACTCCTCAAAAAAAAGTCTGAACACATTTTTTTCAGTCAATCATTTCTCCCCTTTAATAATAACAATTCATGTTGTATTTTGTATTATTGGAAAGCCTGATTAGTCACCTTTACAATGACGTCCAACAAGAAATGATTGTGCTTAAAGCCCCACTACGTAAGATTCAGGTTTGTCTGCTCTCGAGGGGCCGCTCTGGTCGTTGGGTGTAATTGCACTGTCGTAACACAGCGCCTCAAAGCAATGTGCATTTGTTGACATACAGAGCCGGGAGAAGCGAGTCGACAGGACGTCCGAAGACATAGAAGAATGACCGAGCGTCACAGCGCCATGAATATCTCCAGCAATCTAAGAAACTCGCCGGCAAATAAGCTGTGGTAGCATTTAGTGACAAAACAACGTCCGCCAAGTTACACAAAGCATGCAACGCTACGGAGCAACCACCGACTGAAACCAAGTGTTGAACGGGGAAAACCCGACGAAAACATAACTTACCTCTCCAGCAGTAACTTTGCAAGCTCGGCGTCCGTCTTGTAATTTTCCATCTCCCGACGCTCTCGCCACTGAGCAAAGTGGGCTCCAATGTTAATTCTAGTTTTGTTCCTTGCGTTGTCAGATAGTCTCTTTTTGGCCCTTGAATCTGGAGAAAGAGTCCTCCTCATACGCTTTGCGGATGCCATGGCTGCTACTACTACATGCAAAACACCGGCTTCTTTAGCTGGAAGCCAAATCTCACGTAGTGCCATAATATAGGTGTCCCCGTCACGGGAGCAAAAGTTACATAGCCCCTAAACAGAGCAGGGAAGCGCTGTGGGGGGAGGCATTCTCTCTGCTACAGCGCCGAGCTCCACTGAACAGACTTTGGAGAGAATATTTGAAGGCTCAAAAGATCTGCAGTGCTGCTTTAAGTGGATTGAGCAGCACAGCTAAACATGTTTGTGGTGCCAAAATGACAGTACCAAAATCCTCCTTTTTCCAGGAAAGATGGGGATTTGGGGGGTCACGACCCACACTCTTAGATTTGCTGCTCATCACATGAAAGCACGATCCTTACAAGTTGTACCTCATGGTAAAGGTGACTAATAAGACTAATATTACAAATATCAAAACATTCATGGGGCCTGTGTTGGTCATGGGTCCCATTTTTTCCCACTGTTTCCATCTCTGAAAAGAGAGGTCAGAAGAGGACACCAGACGAAAGTCCAGGGATTGATTAAAAAACATCAAGAGGAATACACCAACTAAAGGAAAAGATGATTTTGAATTATTAAAATAGTGTCATCATACAAACGTAATTCTGTTAAAGTTTTTAGTAATGATAAAATGATGAAAATAACTTTACCCTATCATCTTTAAAGCTCTTGGTACCTTTGTTGAAGTAGCAGACACATTGTGACATCCATAAAAAAAGGAATAAACAGATAGAAACTCAACTAAGATTTCCATAAGAGCAAGTAGTTCTACACTTGCCTTTCTATGCCTCACTGTCATTGTGAACTCCAGCGATCTGCACACATACAAGGAGGCTGAGCTACACCAACTTTTCCATCTGCCCTCCCGTGGGCTCATGCTGGAATCCTCTTGCATTAGTTCCAGTGGGGGCCGGCACCTCATCAAGACTGCAGGACACACTAGCACCAAATCAGTTTTGGGTTGGATTAGACCTCTCTCCTCCAGGGGCTCCAAATCCGCTGAGTCATATCTCTTGTTTGGATTGAGAGACTGAAGGCGTGAGGGGGACAAACAGGAGACAGCAGGGATACAGTGAGGTTGTCAGAGTGTCAGGATTAGAGTTGTGGTGTCAGCCGAGGTTAGATTTGACTTGTTTTAATCGTGGCAGAGAAAAGATATCTCCATTTACCTCAATCTACCTCAAACTGTGGCCGCCTTTTATTTTTAATGTTACCCTTGAACTTAATGGAAGTGTTGAATATTGTTTGAATAAAGCATTATATCAGTCCCAATGACTCCCTTGTTGCAGTGCGCATTATACTATGTGAAACAAGAAAAACATATGGTTGAAGATTTTCACTCAACACAGAGCTGCATTTATGTTTCTTGTATACACACTAATGCCCGTCACTGATATTTACGTGCATAGATAACAAAATAGGCTGTTCAGTGTTTTTATCAAACCCAGTAAAGACCTCAAACGATGATTCCTGTGAGGAAAATGAGATAATGAATGGCCAAAAGCCTGCAGTTATTTGATGTACAGTAAACGTCTATTAAAAAAAAAATTCAACATTGCTGTGTACAAACCTCCTATCTCTAAAATTGCTACTTTTCAGGAAATGAAATTAACACTCTAAATAAATAAATCTTCTATTATCCTAATGACACATTCATTTTTGCACTATAAAACACCCAACGTGAAAAGTGACCAGTAGCACTGATTTGTGAAAAAAAAAAAAAAAAAAAAATCTTATGCTTATACACTCATGTGTCTGACTCATCTGCTTGAAAGTTTCTTGTGCTCTGGATGCTTCAATGAAAAAAAATCAATTTAATCTGAACATTAATATTTTCTTTACAGCGTCCTGTGTGTTCTTTGAGTATACTGGCAGAATTAAAGAAGAGGAATCAAAACCTGTCAGCCAAAACTTTGACTGAACAAATTAACCTGCTGTGTAAATAAAAATACCTCAGCCCCCTGGTACACGCTGATTTAAAGGTAATGGCCATGGTTACATGATGTTTTTTAATTTGGAATTAAGTATTCAGAATTAAATAATTCAGAATTAAAGTATTCTGCTTGGTGTTTACATGGAAATAGTAATTCCGAATTTAGGTTTACATAAAAAACACGTTTATTCGCCTTTATTCAATTCTGCTTAAGGTCTGGGGGTTGGGAATGGTTCTGATTTGGGGGGGGGGGGGGGGGGGTGACGTAGTGATGTATTTACGCCTACTGGAAGGAAAACTCCAGTTCATCATCTCCAGCATAGATACCCAGCATCTCTGTCAGCGAAACCTGGTCCAACTTGGACGCTACAACTTTAAAAAGGTCCACATTTTTATGCTTACGTCCATCCACTCTTTCATTATTTCCAAATCTTCTTAGACTCTATTTAAATAAATTGCCTCGGCTCGAGTCCAACACTTGCTTCGGGCGGCCATCCTGTTCCCATCAGCGTTCCGTGCGTCACCCCTTCAGAACAAGGGAATGACCATGCACAGAACTACCGGAATTAATTTAAAGCAGAATGAACATAGACATGATTGAGGAATTATTTAATTCGGATTTAAAATCAGAATAAACCAGCCACTTACTTCAGAATTAAGTTTTTTTCTGAATTATTATTTTCATTCAGAATTAGGTGTTTACATGGTCATTTTTTCAATCTTTTAAAAGAGGATTTAATTTTTATTTGGAATTAAAGGGAATTAAAGCTCTCATGTAAACGTGGTAAATGAGAGCTGACACTCTGATTGGTTTGATCTATGTCCGATCAATAACAAACCCATGAAGAATTAAGCCACATAATTTGTCCAGAGAATCTGCTTTGTCAACATAGCAAAATGTAGACCAACACATTGAGCGCCACACGCTTAAGACCAGGCATTTCGCGCCATCGAAACGCGGCCCCATATGACATGTCACTGAGCATAAATATATTAGTTTTATGTCATTTCAATATAGATTTGACAAATGTAGTTATTTAATCTTCATCTGTTATAATAGACCCATTCCTACAAATAAGATAATCACAGTACACATATTATGGAAGAAAAAATGTCACATTTAAGTCAGTTGTACCTGCATTATTTTATTTATTTGTTCATTTATTTACAATTGTGCCCTGCTGCATAAATCATGCAATGCCTCATTTCTTGCTTTGACTTTACAGGCCAGGCTTCATATTTTTCTATTACCCAACAGATGGACCCTTTCCCCCAATTCATCACACAGGCAAAAACATGCAGTTCTCTTTGTAACCACTAGAGACCCTCACTGATGAGTTTCTGTGTTAGCTGTCCATCAGTATCAACCAAACACATTCACCCCCTTTCACATCCATTTACACATGACTGACTCAGCACTGGAAGCAACTTGGGGTTAAGTGCCTTGCCCGAGGACACATTGACATGTGACAGCCAGAGCTGGGCTTGAACCCTTGACCTTCCTTGACCTTGATGGTGGAGCACACTACCAGACTGAGCCACTGAGGCCAAAAGTTTGAAAATATTTAAAAGGCATTTTCTCAATGTGTCACCTTTTGTGACTGTTTTCAATGAGGCAGAGGGTTAAAAAATGTAAACTCTATTTTTTTCAAGGAAGGCCAATTCATAGAGATACCTTTTTCTACTTTAAATATAAGTGATTAAGCCCAAGAATCCTGTAAGGAGAAACATTATCCGTCAGACGAAGTAAACTGGACAGAGATCAAAGTATTTATTATTGGCAAATACAACAGTACTTTAAATTTGAGATTTTCTAGTTAGGATGAAAAGTTAAACTAAAACGCTAATGACCTCTGTGGGGAAATCAGCCGTGTACTTGAAATTCACTGATACAGGTTGTTGAGTAAAACTCAACATTGCAGTACAGCCAAAAAACTCGTAGTGGGGCCAGAGTTTAATCAGAGCTTTTCTTTTTAACTTTGAACTGAAGTACAGGACAGAATTAAGATCTAGAGAATGACCCAACTTATTTTTGTGTCTTTTTATTCAAGAACAGTTTTATACGTCAAATACATAATTGTGTTCATTTCTTAATTTCCCTGTGGGAATCTCCTCAAGGGATAAATAAAGTTCTATCTAATCAAATCTAATCTAGTGTTTCAGAAAATACATTTACAGTAGGTAGATGTTCTTATCAGTATGTTGAAGAATTGCATGATCTTGACTTTAAGTTTTTATTACTGCAAAAATTAGAAATGTAACCCTTAGGGATCCCTCATTCATTTTTGTACATTTTAGTCATTTTTCTCTTTTAAATTTGGTCATCATTTAGGCTTTGTTAATGATTATGGCATTAATTTCTGTAAGAATGTTATTTTTTTGACATATTTTTTTAATGCAGTGTCACTTTTTGCATCCTCTGGGGTTCCTAAAAAACGAAATCATTGTATATTAATATTTTGATGCTTTTTCCTGCATGAATCTATCAAACCAATTCAGCTCTCCTCAAAACTCATGACTTCACTGAAGTTAATTTATCTGTCTACTTCAGACATACATGAATTACATCCCGTAAAACAATATCTCATTTGCTTGGGTCTTTCAGGACCAGGCAATTTCTGCGCTCAGGAGAGTTTTGACTTTCATGGCCTGGACTTTCATTTTTTTTAATTATTTTCAAAATCTCACAAATCCCTTCATTTCAAGGTGTATAAAAAAGATTTGCATATATGCCTCCACCTTTTGCCCTTGGGACTGATTTGGTCCCATTGACACCCAATGCAACCACATATTTTTGATATACTGTAATCCTAACATATTATGATGATGCTTTCTCCACGAATACCTGATAAATTTAAGCCTCTGCCTTCAAAATACTGGGAAAACATGTTTTAGGTGTGACAACATCTCCTAAACCAAGTTGGGCTGCAGAGCTTTATCACATTAAGGGCCCAACGGGGTGTGTCCTGGGCATTTTGCAATTTTTTGTGCACGTCACAGCGAGGCGCACCCAAGCCTCTGTCCCTCCCACTGCGCAGGTGGCAAAGAGGGAGGAGAGAAGGCATGAGTGGGTTTAACACAGCCAAGCGTAATCTTCACCAATCAAATGAACGCCTCTCCTTGCCTTTAAATGCGCAGCGGGCAAGGCGCAGTGCCAATTTCAATCTCTCCTCCATTGACTCCAGCCTCGGTAGGCTGGGGGATGCAGCCGACCGAGGCCGCTGAGACCCCGGACCAGGGGAGGACGGCTCTCCTCAGGCTCCGTCCTTCCTTCTCCCACCAGCAGTCCAAGCGCGTGAGGAAGAAGAGGAAGGAGACGCGTTTAAATAAAATGTAATTTTCTCATGAATGATTTTGTGTATCTTTAATGTGACTGAGTAAATTGTAGCCAAAACATGTATAAACGGTAGGCATATACTCGCATTTAAGGACAGAGCTGTGCAACCAGGTGGTCTCTCCTCTCCCATGCGTTCTGCTGCTCTCCCTGCTGATACGGCACATGCAGTTCGGCCTCTTTCTGTCTTAAGTCCTGTAATGTCTCCTCCGTGAGGTCAAAGTGGCATCCATGGCGTAAGGCTATGTTGTGCAGCACGCAGCATGTGACAAAGAATGCACTGACACTCTGGGCCTGTGAGGTTTTGGTGATGTGTGCGCACTGCTCACCTGTCAGCCAAATTACCACTGCACCAGCGAGAATAGACACCTGCGGCGAGAATAGACCAGGTTGGAGCTGGCGAGCTTTCAGCGCACCTTCCACACAGTGTTTTGGCACGACATTGTCACTGCACCAAGCTGAATGTGTCGACACCTCCCCCTGGTGTGCCGCCACACTCATCTTGGTGTAGACGGTCTACCAAATTGCCAAATTGGCTGCGGACGGTGGTGCGCTGGACGAAATTACCACTGCGTGGGGTGTGCCATGCTCCGCCACCATGCGCCACCCTGCTTGGCGCCAGGAAATTAGAACCCAAAGTCTCAATGGAGGCCTCATTCTCTTACTTTGCAAAATGCATGAAAATAAAAAAGCTAAACACCTTAAAAATGGTCTCGGTTTGTTGAATTGATAGAAAAGAGTGGTGTGAAAGTGGCTCAGAAGTTTGTCCCTGCATGTTTGAATAAGAGTGGTACAGTGGCAAAGCAGGTAGTGCACATGCCTCACAGCAAGAAAGTTGCTGGTTCAATCCTGTGTCGGTCAGGGACACAGGATTGTTTTGTACGACTACATGGTTTGTATATGAGAAATGCAATGTAACTGCATAATTTTCAAACCTTCACAGTGTGGACACACAAATGTTTTTTTTGGTTCTTTTGTCATTTACAAAAACAAATAAATTAACTGGAGTTTTCATGTTCTCCCCATGTATGTGTGGGTTCCCTCTGGGCACTCCAGGTTTCTCCCGCAGACCAAAAACATGCTCAATTGGTTGGTTGGTGACTCCAAATTGCCCTTAGATGTGAATGTGAAAGTGAATGGTTGTCTGTCTCTCTATGTGGCCCCGTATTTGGTTGGCGACTGGAACAGGGTCAACCCCACCTCTCGCCCAATGACAGGTGGGATAGGCTCTAGCACCTGTGACCCTATAACGGATAAGGTGGACAGATAACTAGAAAGCACTCTGACAGCGCAAACCTCCACCAAGGTACCTCACATATCGCTGTTACATCTAGAAGCAATAGTTCCATGAAAAAGTTACCATCATAATATGATTCCTTGACCCTGAAAACCCACACCCAGCACTCAGAATCATGTTGATATTATTATTAATTAGACAGTTGTTGAGCAAAACAGTCGTTATCTAATGGCAGTTATAATCAAATAATTTTTAAGTTGGGCCATTACCAACACATCCTGAATATTCCACCAAAAACTGTCTAGAAGTTTTTGCGTAATCTTGCTAACAGACAAACAAACAAACAGACGATGGCGAAAACATAACCTCCTTGGCAGAGGTAATGAATGGATGGATGCTTGAATAATCAAAGGCCAAAAGGGCTGTATATATATACTGTATTTTCCGGATTATAAGTCGCATTTTTTTTCATAGTTTGGGTGGTCCTTGTAGTCCGGTGCGACTTATATCAAAATATATTGACAGACATGAACCAAGAAGTAAACATTACAGTCTTCAGCCACAAGAGGGCACTCTAGGCTTGTGGAAAACTATATGCTGCTCCTGTACCGCAGAAAAAAAATAACTGAAACATTGATTTAAAGACAACAGAGAAAGACTGAACTCAAACAAAATGCCCCCAAAAAGAAAATCCTATTCTACAGGTAAACTACAGGTATTAAAATATGCAGCCAAAAACGGTAGTCAAGCAGCAGAAAAAAAGTTTGGAGTGAGTGAGAAACTCGCGAGGGACTGGCGAAAAGCAGGGGTTACTCTCGCTGCAATGAAGAAGACAAAGAAAGCTAATCGAGGTTGTAAGCAAGATTGCCAGGGCTGGAGAAACGAGTCCACAGATGGGTGCTAGAACAACGTGCTGCCAGAAGAGGCTTGTCAACGGTGCAGTTACGTCTCCATGCCATGGTGGTTGCCAAGGAGATGAATACAAACGACTTTGCAGGCAGGCCTTGGTGGTGTTACCACTTCATGCAACGAAACCGCCTTTCTACCAGAGCATGGACAATGGTGTGTCAGAAACTGCCAGCAGACTTCCAAGCCAAGGTTCACAGTTTCCGTGAGTTCGTGAAAAAGCAGGTAACTGGACACAACGTGTCGCCTGATCATATTATCAACATGGACGAGGTCCCCATCACATTTGACATCCCCATGGGCCGAAGTGTCACAGAGAAAGGGCAGAAAAGTGTGAATATAGTGACAACTGGTCACAAGAAATCACAATTCACAGTGGTGCTGGCATGTTGTGGAGATGGACTGAAATTGCCACTGATGGTCATTTTCAAACGGAAAACCATGCCGAAAGATGAAGTCCCCCCGAACAGTTGTAGTGGCCGTGAATGAGAAAGGGTGGATGGATCAGGAAATGATGAACTTTTGGCTCACAAAGTGCTACATTAAGCATCCTGATGGCTTCTTTAAAACACGCAAAGCTGCTTGTGATGGACAGTATGCGAGCATACATAACGCCACACTTCAAAGATAAAATAAAAGCTTGCAACTCCATACCGGTTATCATCCCTGGAGGCTAAACCAAAGTATTACAGCCACTCGACATCTCAGTGAACCGGAGCTCTAAGACAGCCTTGCGCTGCCTGTGGGAGGATTGGATGATGGATGGAGAGCATAGCTTCACGGCAACCAGGAGGATGCACCATTCAACTTTCCAGAAAGTCCTTGGACGGATCAAAAAAGCATGGACTTCCGTGAAAACCGAAACCATCCTTTCGGGATTCAGAAAGGCCGGAATAACTGGACCTGATGATGAGTTTGACGACAGCTCCGAGGAAGAGGAGACGGCGCATAATCTTCCTCCAGAGTTAGTGGAGTTGTTCAGAAGCGACACTGAGGATGAAGAATTCAATGGATTCAGTGATGTGAAATGAGATCGGGAGCTTGGTGGACTTGCATACCAGTAACATGCTTGTTGGACTCGCTGGTTTGTTATGTTAATTTAGCCCACTCAGCCTCCCAGGTATGTTCTTAATGCTATTGTGTAGCTAAATAACTGTTAAAATGTTTTGTTAACTTACCGAACACCTGTTTAGCCTGTTGTTATAATGTTAATGTGTTATGTTAAAATGCTGGACACCTATTCAGCCTTTTGCTCTGTGTGTTAATGCATAGTTGAATAACTTTCTTTCCTCTCCAGATTAAATGTCTGTTTTTACATGGATTTTGTGGAATAAATTTCTAAATAAATGCGACTTATAGTCTGGTGCGACTTATAGTCCGGAAAATACAGTACACGCACATATATCTCTATCTCTCTCTTTACACACACACATATATATATATATATATATCTATATATATATATATATATATATAGGTAGCTAGATAAAGATACAAATCTATGCCTAGGTCTGAAGTTGATTAAAGGATTTGAAGCAGTGAAGTGCTATAAAATATCACATTTTATAGAACGAGAGGGACCACTTCAGGGCCTAAGGGTGAAAAGTGGAAGTTTTTTAATAAACTCTCATTGTTCAAAGAAAATAATAATGCATCAGAATTAATGTTGTTAATAATGATTGGTCTTCCTTAATGCTGAAAATACCTTTATCCCAAATATTCCACTTTGCACTTTATTTTAGAAATTGCAAATTTTACATTTTTACCAAATGAAAAAAAAACATCTCAGGTTCTTATTACAAAAAGGGCAAAATAAAAACATCTTCAGAAATTAACAAAAAAAAAAAAAAAACACCTATGGTTTGGTCTGAAGTTGTTTAAAAGAGCTGATCCAATTACAAGTGAAAAATACGGAGCCCCTTGAGGGACATCGGCAGAAAAAATATAAATTATGAGTTTCTCATGCGCTCAAGAAACCTTTGTGTGCGCACTCAAAACTATTCCGGGTCAATAACTCATCAATGAACGATGTAGTTACACACCTGACTCCTTGCTTTAATCACTGTCATGAAGACTGGGAGCTACAACCTCGTTTTCCTCCAAACGAGCCCTCCTCTGAGCCAGACATCTTCAATCTGTCTCAATACGCTTCTGGTGATGGCTCGTCAGCTTAGGGACCGTCAGAATGTTACCATAGTGAAGGAAGGCCGTGAAAGAAAATTCAATAACTTCACCATGAAGAGACGTAAAATCTCCAAAAACACAGTACACAGAAATAGCCTTATGATATTCATACTACATATCATAGTTTAAAAAAATGTTAATGAAAATATTTCACAGGATATTTTGATTGAAAATAAATCCAAAGCCATCAAGTGTATGAGGCCTACTGACAAATGGTCATAAACTATGCATGTTGATCTCCTCTACTTTATACTACAGCTCTTACTTTGGAGAAATAGGTTTTAATTTGCGTGTTTTTTTTTTTTAATTTATGAATGGTGTTAATTAATGGCACTGACTATAATAACTGTACTGTTAACTGTCTTAACACCAGACTCAGCCTGATGATCAAACATCGCCTCTATCACCTCTCTAGATTATACTACAGCTCTCACTTTGGAGAATTGGTTTTAATTTTTTTTTTTTTTTTAAATCAAATTATGTTAATATGTAATGACCATAATACCTCTAATAACTGAGATCAACATTTATATTTTATGATCATTTTGTAGGTAGACCTCATACATTTGATGGCATTTGCTTCATTTTCAATAAAAAAAAATATCCTGTAAGATATTTTTAGGAATTACATGTAATATGAATAGCATAAGGTCATTCCTGTGTACTGTGTTTCTGAAGACATTACATCACTTCATGGTAAAGCTGTTTACTTTTCTTTCATGGCATTGCTTCGCTTTGGTCATTTTTTGATGGTCGCCACTGAGCCATCACAGGCGGCGTATTGAGACAGATTGAAGTTGTCTGGCTCAGAGGACGACTCGTTTGAAGGAAACTTTCGTGTGCGCACGAGGAACTCAATTTATTTTTTTCTTCCGATGTCCCTTTAGGAGCTCCGTAGAAAAATAATAGTTTTATATCTTGTTTTTGTTTGTTTGCTTTTTCCACTTTTATGGGGGGCACTATATTGGGACCTGAGGGTAGAAAGTCGTACTTCATTTTAAAAAGGGGCTCAAGAGTTTATTTAGAGAAAAAAAAACATGCACACAAAAGGCATGCTTCCTTTTGTCTTGAAAGACCTTGCCAAAAATTTACCAGATACCATGGATTACAGACTGCAGTGTACAGTTGTTTCAAACTGTAATCACTGGTTACGTTTACCCAGAAGTGCTAACAAATTATCAAATTGGTTGAGGAAAAATGAATGTTTTTTTTTCTCCTGGAGCCACGGTGTTCAGATCTCTAACAGCCAAGATTACAGCCCCCGCTGAGCTCTGGTATCATCAGATCAATGAACCACCTACTATAAATTATTTTTCAGTTTATCAGTGCCATCAGTCAGTAATGGATTGCACCTGAAACATCTTTATAAGTAATGCTCCAAGCATCACATACATTCTTCAAAGTGTCCACCTGAAACAAGGACACCTTTGAATGTAATATGGATCAAATTAATCAAAGTCATTGATTGACATCCTTAAAGGTATGGATTTTTTTTACAGAGCAAGCAGGAAATACACAAGTGATAAATAACATTAATGATGGATCGGCTCTGTATCAGTAAGCCATAATCCTGAGAGAGGCACACATACATAAAACATATAAATCTAAATGCTCTTAGAGTGCGTGATGAATAATTTATCATAAAAATGACTTATCTGTGCCTTTCTGAATAAATAATCAGTACAACTTTTTCATAGATGCCATAAATATATGTATGCTATGATATGTTAGCTCTCAATTTGCAATAAATTACACATACATTGTAGCACAGGATAGTCAAAGAATAACCCACTCACTTTGTTTGCTATCTAAAAATCATTTTGGATACTTCACTGAAACCCACATCTCTGTTGTACTTGTAAAACTCACAGGCAGTGGAAAACACTTTGCCACTGTAGCGTTTTGCTATTTGGAGCAGGGCATGTAGTGAAGTTTATCAAAAGGTTTTCATTGAGGAAAAAAAGTTTGCAAAAAGTAGGCTGAAAACAAGGCTGGAGTGAGCAATAAGCACAAAGAACATGGTTTTGGTGGTTCAAGCAAGAAAGCAAAAAACAGTGAAAAAGAATCGGGGCCTCATAGATCACTATAGGTGGCATACGCCGGAAACACACATGTGCACAGAAACTTTCAGATTCAGAGTGCGCACGTATGTCCCATGCCTGTTTCCATCAATAAATCACAATCAACTCTGAAGTCGTCGCACGTGAGGGAACGCTTTGCCCCGCCCATCTGGTGCCTATAAAAGGTCAGGTGAACACCCTTGGTGAATATTCAGTGATAACAATTTCACTTTGGATAGGTGGGCACAGTGTGGGCATCACTAATGCCAAAAACGCAAAAGAGTGGGGGCATGTGGCTGATGCTGTAAATAATGTTGCCTCAGAGGATCGGACTGTGGCTGAAGTAAAAAAGAAATTGTCCAACATAAAAGTGGAGGTGAAAAGGCGAATCGCTTTCTATAGAAAGAGTGTTTGTGTGACAGGTGGGGAGAAGGGCACACCAGAGTTCAGCCCCACAGACGAAAAGCTGTCAGGGATCATCAAGGAATCCCTCCTGAGTGGTGTGGTGATGGTGGCAGAGGGGGACACGGATGCACCAAATGTCTCCTGTGCGCCACCTCTTCCAGCAGTGCCAGATAAGACATTGTGCATCTTTACGCATTGTGAGTGCATGCCCTTTTTATATCCAACCATAGCTTAATTTCCTGAACAGGTGTTGTAGCCCAACTGATCAGCAGTTTTGCGCAACAATCATGTAATTTTGGGGGGCGTCGGTGGCGCAGCTGGATAGTGTGCTTGGTCAGTGATCGGGAGGTTGCAGGTTCAAGCCCAGCTCCGGGCGACACATGGCGATGTGTCCTTGAGCAAGACACTTAACCCCAAGTTGCTCCCACTGCTGCGTCAGTGGCGTGTAAATGGGCGTGTAAATGGGCATGAAAGGGCGCGAATGTGTTAGCTGATACTGATGGATAACTAACGTAGAAACTCTGAACCATCAGTGAGTGAATGTGAGAGCAAATGGGTGTGAATGGGTAAGTGTGACCTGCGGTGTAAAGCAGCTTTGAGTAGTCAATGACTAGAAAAGCACTATATAAGCTCAAGTCCATTTACCATTTACCATTTAAATTACAATTATTATTAATCTAAAATTTGTATGGAACATTTTGGGAACACGGTTACTGTCCGCCTTATTGCTTATGTGAATAGATTTCATAAAAAAACATGTAAGGTTTGTTTCACAATGACAGAGCATAAATGGTTTAATAATATAGGCTACTTATGCGTGGCTGTGCACGCATTCATGCACTCCCTGGGGCATCAGTATAAATTTTTCCTCTCTCTTCAATTTTGCAAATAAATCCTTCATATATGATATGTGCTGTGAAATGTTTGATATCCAAATATTTCATGCAAATGTATCAATCTCACATAGCTGTCTTTAATTCCTCCTTCTACTGTTGGGGTCACAGTTCCCATTTCTCAAGATTTTGTGCAGGTGTGGAGGTGCGCAAGTTCTCCTGTCAACTTTGTTTTTTATAAATCCCAAAAGTTGCTTACAAGTGGCGTATGCTTTCTTTTGTGCATATGCAGAATTTGTAAATGGCACCTCGAGCTTAGTGTACAACTGCAGAGTCGAATGGTCAATATCAACATCCTTTTTTAAAGAAGTTTTGAGAGTAAATATGTTGAAATGCTGAGCCAGCATTTCAGCATACTGTTCTTCAACTTTATTATGTTGAAATTGCTGAGCCAGCATTTTAACATATTGTTCTTTGACTTTATTTATTATGTTGAAATGCTGAGCCAGCATTTCATTATGTTGAAATGCTGAGCCGGCATTTCAACTTTATGATTCTTATTATTATTATTCCGTACACTATTAGGCAGTTTTCACAGCCTTCAAATTTGCGAAGATTTTCACAGAAAAAAACTGAAAAAAGCAGCATGTTCAGAGGAATTGCACTTGTATTTTTTTTACATGTTTAACAGTTATACTTTTCACAGTAAAAAATATGTATGCAGATTTTTATACATTGAAATGAATGGAAGATTTCTGCTGTTCTGCTGAAAACTGCTTCAGTTTTGACTTTCTATAGATTCTGCATACTTCCACCTACAGACTTCATTCTTGCTTGAAAATGTTCAAAATTTTTCAACCATTGTTACATTTTTTCAGCTTTTTGCTATCTTCTATGGTTTTTGAGATATCACTGTTTAAGAAACCCAAAGTTTTGAGGTTTTCAACAGTCTCTGCTCTCAGAGCGTGTCACGTTACCAGTCAGGGCGTATAGTCCAGAGGCTTAGCTCACATTTTTGGGTGGATTGTGCAAAAGCGGATAAAAGCGGCAAATCTTATACGAGGCTTCTTTAAGACCAACTAAAGGATTTTAGAGTGGGAGCCCAACACAGATATGGAAAATATCCATATACAACACCAAAGTTGTTTTTCATTTTAAATATAATAGCTTTCTTGAGTCGTAAGAAGAACATTGATGATAAATTGTTCTTTTTTGTCCATTAATGAACTTAAAACTGATTTTAATGTAACCACTTATTATTAACCCCCTCTAATGATGTGTAAAATAAAGTACCAAGACACCTGGAACCTGTGCATCTTCCATTAAGTCCTGCAAAGTATAGGCGAAATTTTATAAAGGGAGAAAAATTGTCCTGTCTATGGAAAGAGTTCCCTCTTTTTCATGTTTTGTTTTACATTTAAGCATTAAGTTGTTCAAAATCACGAATACTGTGTTAATATACATTCACATCAACAGATGGCGCTAAATAAAGTCAGCCTAACAGTTTGGTTCTACACCTCGGCTTTTAAAGATCTCTGTTCTCTTTAAGTTATACTGACTCTCTTTTTCAAATCTTTTGTGTTTGTTTGTCGGTAAAGTTTTCTTATGAGCTTTAAACACAATTTGAAGAATATTGAAATCCACTCACTCATAAAATTTTAACAACGGTGACTTTGTAAATAACGGGTTTGATGGATCTCTGTATCTACTTCTACTGATCGCTCTAATGGCTGTTTTTGTAAAACAAATATTGAATGAGTTCATGCTTTACAAGCACGTCCCCAAACTTCCACACAATAGGTCAGATATGGAACAATCACTGAGTTATATAAAAGACACAATGCTTTATCGTTTAATGAGCCCTTCACTCTGGTTTTTTTTATATTTTACATTTTATATAAATATATCATTTGAGATTTCCAGTTCACATTTTAATCTATCATGACTCCTTAAAACTTAATTTAATTAACTTTATGAATTTCAATACCATCTACATATATTAAGGTTTTTCCCTTTGTTACTAAAATATATATATACATATATACATAAAGTATGTATATTCAAGATTCAGTGGTCATTTATTAATATCAAGCCATTTTTTATTTTACTAACTCTATTTTGACCACATCCAACACCTGTTTTTATTGTCTTCTATAATAAAACAAGGTACTATCATCTGCTAAAAGAATGCATTTAAGCAACTAAGATACATTAAGGAGAAAGATACATCTTGCGCACGCGCCGGGGCACATCATCAGCGATGTAACCTGGGGTCACTGGGTGTTTCGGGTCTTTCAACAGCAGACTCCCTAGCCCAGGTGACCCGACCAGGGCTGATCAGACCCTGGTCTGTGTCCCAGCAGCGTTTGCCCACGGCTCTGCCCTCTTGATCCATAGCCACCTTGTGGCTTTCTCTGTGGCTTCGGTTGCAGCCCTGATGGCCTTCCTCTTAATCTTAATCTTGAGGCCCAGCACTGTGAATACTTTGCAGAGTGACTGTCCTGCAAATCCTCTGCAGCCCACCTCCAGAGGTTCACAGCGAGTTTTTCAGCCTTTCCTCCTGCTGTCATCCACCAGCTCCTGGTACTTGGCGTGCTTCCTCTCGTTGACCTCTTCCAGCCGCTCTTCCCAGGGCACTGTGAGCTCCAGAATGGTGGAATCCTGGTGGAATATGACACGATGATCATGTCTGGGCGGGGCCGTATAGATGTTATTCAGCTGTTTTGCCAAGGTCCACTTCAGTTGCCAGTCAGTGGCCGAGGTGAGGAGGCCAGATTTCGCCCGCAGTCATGTGTCAGGCTTCTCTCTGGCTCTGTGGAACCTGATGGTCTTCGGTTTGTGGTGGCCCTTAATGGTGTTGATGGCCGTGGCTATGCTGTCAGCAACTGCCCTCTGCACCTGGTCGTGGCGCAAGCGATAGCGCCCGTCTCCAAGGGCTTTTGGGCAGCTGCTGAGGAGGTGTTCCAAAGATCCCTGTCCTGGACACTGGGGACAGGATGGTGTCTCTGTCTTGTCCCAGTATCATTTACATACAAACAAAATAGTTTGGGTCCTAGAACTGACCCCTGAGGTACCCCACAGGTGATGTTTTTTTGTTCAATTTTATATCATTTATCTGAACAAACTGTTTTCTGTTTTCTAAATAACATGTTCTTCATTGATGTGCCAGTCCTCTAAAGCCGCCTACACACCAAACGCGACCTGGCGACCACTCTCCATGTAAAATCAATGTACAGCCGCGATGGGGCGGGGTTGACCCTCCCGCAATTCGATGAACGCGCTCTGGGTGACCTGGTTGTCATCGCTTGGTTGCCAAAGTTGAAAAATTTGAACTCTTCAGGCGACATTGTGTGTGGGAACATTAGTTCCACCTAGACGGACCGCAGAGAACTCACAGACGATGCTGCTGCAGGGCCATCAGCTGCAGTGTTTTCTGATTGGTTGGTGAGTGAAAGGGATAGATAATGAAAATAATTATTTATAAATAGAAAAAATAGCGTCAGCTGATACACCTTTTATTTGATATATGATATTGCGGTGAAACTCGAGCGGGCGTGACATCACTGAGTGACAGCGACGGTGACAAAATGAGGTATTTAAGGGAAAATGACTCGACTTGGTTGGGTAACACGATCTCGGTCGCCAAGTCGCATTCAGTGTGAATGCAGCTTAATACCAAAATGACCCAGTTTTTAAAGAAGTACAGTCTGATCTATGGTGTCAGATGCTTTTTTGAGATCAACAAAGATGCTTAAAATGATTTTTCTTGTTAATTACTGTGTATATTTCTTCAGTTAAATCAATTAGTGCCATTGCTATAGAATGACTTGCCCTAAATCTTAACTTGCTGCTACTAAAACATTATATTTGTCAAGAAATGCGTCTAACCTAGCAACAAATAATTGTTCTAGTATTTTAGAAAATTGTGGAAGCAAGAACACTGGTCTGTAGTTGTGGAATCACGCAGTTTTCATCCCATCAGGAAATACTCCTGCGTGGCTATTGAAGTGGTTCAATAGCAAATTCTATCATACTCTTTATGAGTATCACGTCAGTGCTTTCACAATCAATTGATCCTTTACTTGCACAATTTTTTAGAGTATTCAGTATTTCTTCCTGCTCTGCTTTACCAAGACAAATACTGTTAACATTACCTCTGATAGAGTTGCCCCCAGCCTTATTTTCTGTCTATTTTGGAATTTTTGTTTTTTTTTGCAAGATTAGGACCCACTTCTCCAAAGAATTTATTAAATTCATTTACTATTGTGTATTTCACATATGTCTATATTATCTTTCACAAAATAGTTTGGAAAATCAGTCTGTACTATATCTGTCTTTATTACACTGTGTATTATTCCCCATGTAGCCTTAATATTGTACTACATCTATGTAATAATTCACCAAGGTATTGTTTTTTTTTTTCCTATTATCCATACCAACTCATTTTATATGTCTTATACCTATCCTCTGCCTCTTTTGCTCTTATTTTTTGTGATGAATTACCCATAATGCACTGCCATCTTCACTCTGAGACTGAGCAATTGTGACAGATAGACAGAATGCACAGCTCTATAACAAGTTTTCACTCTATGATGTACATTCATTTTTATTCTTCATTGCATTAAAGGTGTTACTGATAATACTTTATGTTCTGTGACTTTAACAATGTCAAAGTAAGTCAACTTTATCACATTTGGAAGTAATTTGATCATTTTATGATGTATTTAATTTGAAAAACACTAGGCGAATTTTCACAAATTTAATTGATATTGATATTCTTGCAATTTGATGTTTAAAATAGATATTTGCCAAGGGCTCCTATTCCAAAATTGAATAACTGACCCTAATGAATCATCATGCAAAAAATGGCGCTTCTATCCGCAATTGCACAATCCTTTCACATAGCCACCAGACTAGTAGCTGCAGCTGCTGACAGAGAAGAAGTCTTCTGAAAAAAACTGCCATAAAATCCTCGAACTCTACAGACATGATTTATACATCAAAACATAGGAAAACTTCTCCTCTTTCACCTGAAATTCTTTTCAAACTCAACACTGACATAGTTTTGTCTCAGTGAGCTTCAGAGCAACAGGTATGAGCAACAGGTATGTCACAAACTGCTCCATCTAATGTTAAAATTCAGCTCCAGAGAACTGATCGATGATCTTGCTCGATCTGCTGAAGGTGCCGTTTTTAGATAGCTATCACGGTTTTGGCACAGCAACAGCTTATTCACAACCTTGTTGAATCTAAAGGTCCAGCTCCACTTTAGCGTTCTCTACACACATGCAGCGGAGAACTGGGACCACGTGGAGTTGAGCAGCCGATCAGAAGCAAGCAGGGCAGTGCTGCAGCAGCTTCTGATAGAGAAGAAATCTGTCCAACAAACTGCCTTAAAAATCCTCAAACTTCGCTCCGCAGACATGATTTATACATCAAAAATTTTTGTACAATCAGGCATGAATAAGAGAATTGCACTTGTATTTTTCACAGTTCTAACAGTTATATATGTGTATATATATATATATATATATATATATATATATACACATATATATATTTATATATATATTTATATATATTTATATATATATATGTGCATATATATATATATATATATATATATGTATTCATATATTTGGATTACAAGAACCAAATCCGATACCATTCAACATTATTTTTACAGAACTGATCCATCTCCTTCATACTTACACACATATTGACAAAAACTGAACTAAAGGGTTGTCACTCATTCAACGTTTCACTTCCATAAAAAAAAAAATTTTTGTTTCTTTATAATGCATATTTGCTAAGATATTTCAGACTTCTGCTACTGATTATAATCTCTTATTTTAGGCCTTACAAATTTAACAGTTTTAACCATTGATTATAACTTCTTCAGGGTGGGCAAAAATTTCAGCAGCTTTCTGCAATTTTATTTCACATTCCTTCATTTTAAAAAAAACTGGCAAATGAGGGAATTTGTTTTGGAAACCCACACTTTCCATGGGCAGCATACAGCAGATAATATTTGTTTAGCGCTTAAACACATCACAGAAGAATGGGGCATAACTGACAAAGTTGTCGCCGTTGTGACAGATAATGCTGCAAATATGGTTGCTGCAGTGCACAAGGCTGGATGGAGGCATCATCCATGTTTTGCACATACACTGAATTTAATTGTCAAGGACAGTTTAAAAACCATCCCAGAAGTGGTGAAAGTCCTAGAGAAGTGCGGTGCAATCGTATCCTTTTTTCACCACAGCACGCAGGCCACAGAGAAACTCAGGAGTATTCAGCAACAGTTCAAAGTGGCAGAGCACAAGCTAATCCAGTCAGTAGATACTCGCTGGAATTCAGTTTTTTACATGCTGGAAAGGCTCTGTGAGCAAAATGACGCTGTGACCACAGCCCTCTGCCTTTTAGGGAGGAATGCATTGTGCTTAAATGAGGGAGAATTATCCATCATCAAGCAAACAGTTGAGGCACTACGGCCATTTGAAGAAATGACACGGGAAGTTTCAGCTGAAAAGTATGTTTCAGTCTCCAAAGTGATTCCACTTGTGTCACTCATTCACAGGGCTGTAGCAGCCTGTCAGCGTCAAGGCAGCACCCTTGCCACACAACTGGCACAGCAGTGTCAGCGCAGATTCAGGGGTATTGAGAGCATTCACTGTCTAGCTGCCAGTACATTTCTGGATGTTAGGTTTAAACATCTTGGATTTCGAGACAAAAGCAATGTGGAAGTAATGAAAAAACGTCTCATCTCTGAAATGCAGGAAGTCTATCAGACAGGACAGGCGTCTCCCACTCCAGCCCCAAGCTCAGCAGCTACTGTTAGCTCTGCCTCATGGCCTTCAGGGTCTTCTACCTCAGGCCCTTCTGCCTCAGGGCCAGATCAGAGTCCTGCCCCCTCAGGTTCAGGAGGCATATGGACTGATTTTGACATGCAGGTTTTGTCAGGACAACATCACCGGTCAGCTGCCAGTGATGTGCTCATTGAAGTACGTCGGTACTCAGAAGAAAAAGTGATTCCCAGAGATAGGGATGCACTGGTTTGGTGGCAAGAACATGAACCAACCTTCCCGGCCCTGAGCAAACTAGCAGTGAGATACCTGGGAATTACTGCCACTTCTGTACCAGCAGAGAGAGTCTTTTCAAAGGCAGGAGAGGTTCTGAGCAAAAAAATGGAATAGACTAAAGGGGAAGACAGTGAATATGCTATTGTTCCTGAACAAAAACTTGTGAATGAGGGAAAGTGTCAATGTTGGATGTTTTTGTTAAAGAATTATTTACATGTTCGATATTTTCATGTTGACATGTTCAAGTGAATTAAGAGGCAAGTTTTCATTTTTATTTTCATTTTTATTTAGTTCTTAATAATTAAACAATAACTTATTTTACTGGTTTTATTACTTTACATATTTTCTTTTCTTCTTGTGCTTGAAACCATTTTCACATATTTTATATGGTTGTGTCCTCTGTTTTTTCTGTTGGCTGTATTGCAGAAGAAGAAGGCTGCTGCCTCAAGTTTGAATAGGTAAAATAAATGACTTCGATGTCTTGTATTTTTTGTGAAGCTATGATTTAAATACACTAATTTTTTTTTTTAGATTTACCTGACACATTAAGTGTATTTGCACAAAGTATCGGTATCCAATCGGTATCCCCGATACCAGCATGAATTTTACTCAGTATTGGATCGGAAAGGAAACTGGTGGTATCGAACATCACTAATTTCTGACATTCTTGTTTTTTTTACGTGGAAAACTGTCCCATAGCACAATATTAATAAATCCTTTAAGATCTGGATCTGCATCTGCATTCAGACCGCCACTCAAGTCTAATCTCTTCTTCCTGATGCTATGAACAACATTCCCAGATAGTTTTATCAAAATCTTCTATCTTGCTCACAAACAGACAAAAACCAGCAGAAACATGGCTGAAGTGATCTGTAAAATAGTTGGTTTTCACATTTTGAAGTGCATTTGCGGACACAATAAAATGTGGAGTAGGGTGAAGATATTAAAGCATTTAAAAGACACTTTTTAGTGGATATACAGTAAACATGAAGAACCTTGAGATGTTGGCTTGGTTTTAGTGTGTTTAATATTAATATTAATATTAATAGTTTTAAAATCACTGATCAATACCCTTTTTTCCGTTTGGAGTTGTGGGAGGCTGGAGCCTACTCCAGCTTACACTGGCTGAGGGACAGAGTAAACCCAGACCTGGGTGTGAAGGAGAAAACCACCCAAACACATTTGAACCCAATTAGGGGTCACCAGTTAACCCTGTGATTCCCAAACTTTTTCTGCTGAATCCACTCCTACCCCTCACCACACACATTATCCAGGTCAGGATTATCTACAGGTTTCTTCAATTTAAATTCAAGTCTTTTTAAGACCATGTGTATCAAAAATTAATACCTATTTCTCGGCCTATGTCACCGTCTCACCGGCAAAGAAAAATGAAATGAAAAATGAATTTCAGAACATTAATTTCTTCCTCTTCTTATTCTTCTTCTATTTAATGGTGGTTGGCATCCAGTGCGGTGGAACCGCATTGGTTTTAGAAATAAAGCGCGGCTGAACCCCACTGGTTTCGCCGCTCTTTATTTACATTATGTACATTATTTACTTTATTTATATAATGGCAGTTGACAAATGAAACTTTTGACAAGAAATGCGATACAGAGAAGTGGAGCCCTATAAAATCTGCGTTATTTTTTCCCAAATTCCGTTTTAATTTTTCCCATATTCCGTTTTTTCCGTTTTAATTTTTTGAGAATTACGTTTGTTTTTTTTGTATTTTACACAAATTTAACCCAGAGACACAGTATAAAGTAATGAAATATAGACACTCACCCTTCAGGTGGTCCTCACAGATATTTTTATGTGTCCAGTCAACAGTACATTGACAAAATTTGCAGAGCATTTGATTGCCCGACACATAATAATCGTTGGCAAAATGCTCTGCCCTGTACTCTGGAGTTAGCCGGGAGTTTCGGAGCTTCTTTTATGCGCAGCCCGAGGTCGCTCATGTCGCTTGCGTCACGCTGCTTGTCGCCCCCCAACGCCAGCGATCATTGAAAATGAATGGCAGCTTGACGCTGAGGACACACAGATCGCTGTTGATGTTAACGTAGGGTCAGCCGGTGTCTCAGACGGCGGCTGTGGCACGTTGACATCGTTAATGAGGGAGGGAGGAGGGGGACAGGAAGTGAAGCGTGCATTGTCCGCACCCTCAGTGATCCCCCTCGGGACATTTTCCTGAGAGATACATTCCTTTTTATTCAGAAAAAAACACATACGTAAAATGTCGGCCGTTTCCGTGACATTCTGTCTTTATATTGAATTCCGCGTTAATGTCTAATTCTGTGATTCCATCCGCAATTCCGTGATCGCGGATTTTATAGGGCCGTATAGAAGTTACATACAGAACAAATTTTTTAAGGCCCAGATATCAAAATTCAAGACTTTTTCAAGTCTTTTTAAGGTATTATTTCCAAATTCATAAATTCAATGCTTTTAAGACTTTTTAAGACCCCGCGGGAACCTGATTATCAGAAGAAAAGATATTTTGAACATATTTGTGAACAAGCAAAGGCCAAAGTGACTGCTGTACATAAAATATTGAGGGTGAGACATGGCTCACAGTTTATTTTGTTCTTAATTCAAATGTAAATTGAAATAATTGGTGTACTTATAAACTATAAACTAATCGTAGTTCATTTATTTAAACTCAAATGCAGGCATTGATAGTTTATCAGTGCTTTTGTGGTGGCTGCAGCAGTCTGGTACACTGACAAATGCAGGCCATAGTGTATCATTTGCTAACAGAGAAGCTGGAGCGAAGAACAGAGGAGCGTACACCTCCAGGAGGCAAGCAGCTAAAATCATGGCCGATCCCTCTCACCCTGGACACAGACTCTTTGTATCATTCCTTTCTGGAAGAGGGCTGCAGTCCATCCAGATTTTAACCTCTTCGCTCTTGAACAGTTTCTTACTGCACCTTTTGTATTTATCAATGGGTTGTTTTTTTGTTTGTTTTTGGTGCCTATTGTATATGTTGTATATTTTTAAATATGCGTTTTACATCTCCCTAATTCAATTTATAAAAAATTTTTTAACCTATTTTCGTACTTTATTATTTACTTCATTTATTCCTCCTGACTCTTTAGTTTCATTATAATTTAACTATATGTTGATTGTTTTTACAATTTGATTCTGATTCCAATTTATGGAGCTAAATGCATGATTCAAGAGAGTTTTAGCTACTTCTTTTACTTATAAGGCAAAATGATCATTTTATCTACATTTCTTTTACTCTTTTCTTTTCAGGTGTTTTAGTTATGCAGAAAATGTTTTCTTAAAATTAGGCTTTTTGTAGATTTTTTTTTTTAATTGTGTTTCTGATGTCTTCAGGGCAAACTTGGTTGGATGATCTCCATGTATTTACATTTAAAATATATAAAACTGACAGGTAGGACACTCTGAGGGGCTGAATGTGACCCCCAGGCCACTACTTACCCACCCTGTCCGTGATAAACATGGAAGTCATCTTGTGAAATTTGCCAATGCTTTGCTTGCAGTGCATAACAGCTTTCAATTATTTAATGTTCATGACAAAGACCCCTCAACATAGCAGCAGGACCGTCTAGGGGCAATGGGCCCTACTTTGGTCACTACCAACTCTCCCTAACAGGCATGTTTTTGGTTTGTGAGAGAAAACCAGAGAACCTTGAGAAAATCCATGAACGCAGCAAATACCCCAACTTTGACCAGCATAAATTATTATATATTTTTGTGCATTATATTATGAATTTGTATTAAATAATTTGAGTTTATCAGAAATCTGCATAAAACCTTCATGGACCATGCCAATGATTTTTGGAGCTTCAGCTAAATTTTCTGTTTTACTCCAAAAGTTATTCTAAGATTCTAAACTTCAACATTAAATATTATGTAACAACAACTGCATCTGAATGTCTACTTTAATAAAGTTTATTTAATAACTTATTTCTGCACCTTGTTAGAATACTGGACAACTTTTTTTTAGCCATTATGTGTTTTTCACTTTGACACACTCATTACACACTTTTTCTTATATTTTATTGAGTCACAATATAGCCAGACACTGAAATCACTTATTGGTAACACCCCTATACAGGACCACATCTGTGAGCATACCTTTCATTTTCAGTGAGATAAGTTTAATTTCTGAGAATTGATTGGACTGATGACAGTGAAATGAATGCTGTTTTTTTTATTATTATTATTATTATTATTATTCATAGAAGTCATCTGAAGCATCGTCGCAGACACCTCAAGTAGAACTTCCTCCGAAGCCAGGCCTTGAATCTCTGGCGACGTGACCGGGGTGCATCACTGCAGGCCTCAAGAGCTTCTTCACAGGATGGTGGTTCAGACAGGACGTCCTCTATGAAGACTGAGAGTCTGACATTATCCTCCAATAACATGGCCTGAGGGGGTTTTGGAGGTGGTACCAAAGCATGCACTGGCTCACTGGTGGGCTCGTCGCTCTCGACCTCATTCTGTGCTGCTCCAGTCACATCCGTGCAGTGGAGTAAGGGTTTCTGATTGGCCACAGATGACGTGGTTGCAGGTGGTGCTGGTTCTGGTACTACTTCAGGCTCTGGGTCAAGACTGACCTTACCCTCCAGGACTGAAGATGCATCACCTTCAGCTGGCAGAGTGACTGTAGTTAATAGAGCTGGTCCCTCATCTGGCTCTTCTGACGGGCAGGTCTTCAGCTTGAACAGCTCACAGATGTGCTCCACTGCAACATCAGTGATGATGGTCATGATCTCAGCCTCAAAGCTGTTGAGCTTCTTCCTCAGTACCTCAGGAAGAAACATCTGATGCAGCTGTCCATCTATTGAGAGGACCACGTTGTCTCTCATGGAAGGGGAGAGGATTACCCACACCAAACAGTCTTTGTACAGAACAGCAGAGACCTGATCCAGAACTGCCTTTGTGAGTCCAACAGCCATGTTGCTGAGCTGCTTGGAGGGCATGGTGCATGTGGTGTTTTTGTTGGGCTTCCATAAGCTCTGAACCACTTTGGGCATCACACTCATCACCACGTCTCTGGTGACTGACTTTCTGGGGATTGATGCCTTTGGTTTTTCCTCTCCCAGGATCCTGGTGCAGTCCTTGGCCTTCTTCAGCATCTTTGTCTGTCTGTAGAGATGAGGCAGGTCCTTTGCTGAGTCCAGCAGTCTCCTGGCCTCAAACTCGATGTCCCTCATCTGCAGGCTGATGTCCACCTCCCACACCAGCTCCAGGAGAGCCTTGGTCTCTCCCTTGTTGAAGCCGGCTAATTCGGGCTCCCAGCACTGATTTCTGACGATCTCCCTCCTGTCTATCATCAGAGGATCAGCCATGGCCTCAGCAGTTACATCTGATGGGAGCTGCTTGTTGTGCTGAAGCCGGAGCAGTTCAGCCATCAATCCGATCTTACTCGTGTAAGACTGGTCATCCCAGCAGATCAGGAGACAGCACTCATATTTGGCTGTGGCAAATAACGGTCTGATGGCTCCGCAGATGCCTTTGCTGCCTTCAGTGAACGCCATTTTAAATGTTTTCTGTTACAGTTCAGAAGACTGAAACAGAAAATCACAACTCCAACAGTAGACTTTTACCAAGCACCAACTCATAAACAATGCAACCACCAACTCAAACACTCCAACCACCAACTCAAACCCACAGCGAAGAGTTGATGCTCCGTGCTTCAATACTCGAGGGATTCTAGAGCATGTTTTAATTTAAAGTCAAAGTCAAATTACAGAATAACTTTGGACTGGATGTCTGAGGGCTGTAGTTTCCATGTCAACACAATAAACTGAAAGTCTAACAACAGCTGTGGTGAATGCACACGTTTAATAATTTTCTTTTTTACAAATCATGAAATAATGATAAAAAAAAAATGTGCGGACCTTAACTAAACAGAACCAACAGGGCTTTAATTCTTTCATTGTTGGTAGTTTCCCCAAAATAAAAAAAAAAACTACATTGGTCAGTTTTTTTTTTAATTGTCGAGGTTGTACATTCATCATAATTCCAAACTAGAAGTGCTTTGCCATGTTATTTTTGACATTGTTCGCCAAGTTAAAAAAAAAAAAAAAAAAAAAGAGCAGTTTTCCACATTTTCGCTTATAACTCTTGAAGCTCACTGTTTTTGATGAAATTTTCATTGAATGCTAATCCTGGCATTAAGGAGGAGTGATGAGATTTTGGTGGTGATCTGAATCCAGATGCAGATAAAGGAATGTATTTATGGATTCTCATCAATAGGCAATAGGGCAGTGATTCATATTTTTGATAAAAACTGAGACAAGAATGTCAGAAAAGCCGCGGCAGAGGTAAGTGCTGTTGGAGCATTTCCAATTGTGAATTTTTAAAGGAACTCACACCTGATGGGTTCATCACCTCTATTTTTAACCCTCTTTTCAGTTAAAGTGTTTATTAAATCCACATATTTTACAGAGGGGTGTGAGGGCTTCTTCGACCTGCAGCTATCTGATTTAAGGGTTTTTGTTTTTCATTTTGCACATTGTTTATTAGTGTCCTGTAAAAAAAAAAAGGCAGATCATATAAGATTAGTCTTCTTTCAGCTCCTTTTCATTTATTATGTTGATATGTTGAGTCAGCATTCCAACATATTGTTATCCAACTTTATTATTATTTTTATTCTTTTTCTTCCGTACACTTTTTTGTTCCTTTTCACAGCCTTCAAATTTGCACAGATTGTCACACAAAAGAACTGAACTATGCAGCATGTTCAAGATAATTTTGCGTGTATTTTTCACATGTTTAACAGTTATACTTTTTATAGTAAAAAATATTTTCTGCGGTTCTGCTGAAAACTGCTTCAACTTTCACGTTCTACAGATTGAGCATACTTTCACCTACAGACTTCATTATTGCTTTAACATTTTTACTAATTGTTCCACTGTTTTTATGCGTGTTCAGCTTTTTGCTATCTTCTACAGTTTTTGAGATATCACTGTTTAAGCAACACAAACTTTTGTGACGTCTGTGTTCTCAGAGCGTGTCTCGTGTCCAGTCAGAGTGGAGCAGCAGCTGCTGACAGACAAGAAATCTGCTGAATCTTCCTTTCATAAAATCCTCAAACTTTGCTCCACAGACATGATTTATACATCAACACGTCGAGACACTTCTCCTCTTTCAAACTTAACATTGACATAGTTTTGTCTCAGTGAGCTTAAGAGCAACAGGTATGTCGCAAACTCCTTCATCTGCGCTAATATAAAACTTTAGCTCCAGAGAACTGATCGATCATCCTTGAAGCCCTTTTTTAAATTCCTGTTGTGTCAACATTTTCTACAGTACAGACATAAAACTTACATCAATCTTTTTATCAGTGTCTTGGGATGCTCACGGTTCAATCCTTTTTTTGATAGCTATCACGGTTTTGGCACAGCGTTAGCTTGTTTAACCTAAACATCGTTCTTCACTTCACCGCTCTCTGTATGCATACCAGTGACATACTCTGCTCCTGTTTTGCATGTATGTCAGCACCTTGTGGCTTAGCAGTAATGTTGCTGACTCTCACTCCGGAGGCCTGCATTTGCCTCCCGACCATAGCAGTCTTACTTTTTCTCTGTGTTTTCAATAAAGACTGTTGATTAATACAGCTGCTTGCTGCTGAGCATCAGTCTGGACATGACAGATTGTCACTCATTCATTGTTTCACTTCCATAAAACTTTTATTTTTTTCTTTCTTTACAATGCGTATTTGATAGCATATTTCAGGCTTCTGCTACTGGTTACAATCTTTGTCATTTCAGGCCTTACAAATTTAACTGCTTTAAACATTGATTATAACTTCTTCAGGGTGGCCAATAATTTTAGCAGCTTTCTTCAATTTTATTTCAGATTTCTTCTTTCAAGCTTTCTGTCACAACTTCAAACATTTTCATTCCACATTTTCCACATTTTCAGCTTTGCTTTACTGCTTCCAACTACTGTATGTCACATTTTTTCCCATTTTCAGCTTTGTTTGCACAGCCTTTAGCTATTTCATTTCACATTTTCAGCATTCAGACTCAGCATTTCAATGCATTTGCTGCAAGGAAATGCAATTTTTCTAGTTCTTATTATTATTATTTCGTACACTATTTGGCAGTTTTCAGAGCCTTCAAATTTGCACAGATTTTCACAGAAAAAATTGAACAATGCAGCATGTTCAGGAGTATTACGCTTGTATTTTTCACGTTTAACAGTTATACTTTTTACAGTAAAAAATATTTTCTGCATATTTTGTACATTGAAATGAATGGAAGATTTTTGCAGTACATCATCTGACTTTATTTCTGCAAATAGACTCAACATTTATGATATGAAAACACAAGCATAATCTTTTATTATCAAATATTAGGCTATGAACATTGGACTCTCTCTAACAAAACAGAAAATCAAACTGTATTTATTAAAAAAAAAAAATTGAGTTGTTACAGAGATGTTCCACATTTTTCATGTGTGCTCAGTTGTGAAAATAATGACAAATCAAATGAATAAAAAACTAGAAAAGCACTCTGAGAGCGCACACCTCCGCCAAGCAGATCAGTTCCACCCATAAATTGTGATTTCCAAACCAAAGCTTTGGTAAAATTTTCATGTAAATCCATCCAGTAGTTTTTGCATAATCTTGCTAACAGACAAACAAACAGACAAACAGATCCCGACAAAAACATAACCACCTTGGTGGAGGTAATAAACAAATAATCTGTTGTTAAACTTCTTTTAGTCCATCAACTCCTAGTGCCTTATTTATTTTATTGTATACAGTATCTTATATTTAGTTTAGATCCTTAGTATCCTTTCAGTGTGTGTATGTTGTTTACTCCCTATCCCTGAAACCAGCTGCTGTAATACCACAATTTCCTTGCTTGGGATCAAGAAAGTCTGTCTGTCCGTCTATCTGTCTATCTATCTATCTATCTATCTATTTGTCTGTCTGTCTGTCTAATGGACTTTGCCAAAATGACATCCAATATATTAGATCATGGGCAGTTTTTATGTTCAAAATATTGGCTGCAAATATCAGCAAAACTTTTCATATCTGCTGACACCGATAATCAACTTTTTAGGCAAAAATCTGCGAATACCGATACTGGTCTGATATTATTGTACATCCCTAATTGTATACATATCATATAAATGTCTGTCCTGATTATGCATGTTACAGCATCTTATCAATACCTTTATTTCTGTCTGCCTCTAGAATGGTGCAGAGATGACCATGTTTTATATGCCAACATGGATGTTAGCATCATGCTGGTTCTCTCGACCATAGGCATGCTAAGGAGTCAACCCACTGTTTTCATGGAAACACTTTCCTAGCGGCACATCTCTGTGTGATCGTCCCCTATAAGAAACCTTTAAAAAAGAAGCCCATAGGACTTTTCACTGCTTTGGATCATTGATCATAATAAGCTCTGTGGCGAACAAAAACCTGTTCAGCAGAAAAGTTGCTTTTCATGTTTTTTTTAAGCTGAAGCATAATTGGAGAGAATAAAAGGCTAATATAAGCTACCATGGGTCTACAACATGGTGGTTTTGACTTAGAAGCAACTGCAATATTACCAATTTGTAACTTTTTTAGAGTTTCCACTTAATCAAACGACCTGCAAGCATCTGTCCACTTAAACACGCAACAACACTTCGAAGTTTAAAAGTGGACCCTATCAGATGCAGTTCATTATTCTAGACAAAGCTTTAAAAATGTCTTGTGCTTGTCACAAACCTTATTACAAGCATTTATCCAAAACTGGTATTCTAGATCCAAATTTTCCTTAGGGCTTGGGTACGATGGAGGATTAGGGCCATGTTAAAAAAAAAAAAGTAGTTATGAGAATAAAGTCATAAAGTTATGAAAATAAAGTTGTAAAGTTACAAGAATAATCTCATAAAGTTACGAGAATAACTTAAAAAAGTTATGAGAACAATATCATGAAGTTACTAGAATGAAGTCGAAAAGTTAGGAGAATAATCTCATAAAGTTACGAGAATAAAGTCATAAAGTTACGAGAAAATCAGGTTACGAGAATAAAGTCAAAGTTACGAGAATAAAGTCAAAAGAGTAAAGTCATAAAGTCACGAGAATAATCTCGTAAAGTTACAAGTCATAAATCTGTTTAAATTAAGCTAGAAAACAAACTTTATTCTGAAAGACTGTACCAGAAGAGCAGCCATCCGCCTTCGCAAAGAGGATGAAATGAGTGTCTTTTCGATTAAGGTATGCTTATATTGATCTAAAGTTTTGACAAATGGGTGATTCTCTGAATTCGGTGCACTTTGGGTTCTCTGGTTATTGAAAAATATATAAAGAAAAAATGTGTTTCAGAACATTGTGTCTGATGAAGGACTATTTGAACCTCTGAGAAATTTTGTTTTCCCATCTTATGCATGAAATCCCAAAAATTATTAGAAATTTCTTTGTCACTTAGGTTGTTTTAAATTCAGCCCCGTAACAGAACAATTTGATTCCTGTATGAGTATAATTCTAAGACATTTTCAAACTAATTCTTACAGTGCCTTGGCAATCACCTGTCCCTTGTGTAAAATAACTTATTGCAAGTATAGTTTATTTGATTTTAAATAATAATAATTGGACTGTCAAATAGGATATGGCAACTTGATGTACACGCAGTCTTAATAAATTGTGAAATTGTACTTTAACATAAACATTAAATTCAGCTTTTGAATATTTTCTACTTGTCCTCTAAACTTTGCATACAATTCAACAAACATTTATCTCATATTTGTTTTTATAATCAAAAAATGCATGAATATGTATCAAGTAACAGGCTTGAACACACTGTAACAGGGTTGAATGAATGACACAAAATGTAGTCAAATTGAAATTGATTTTGATTAATTCATGGAAACAAACATATAATTAAGCTTGTAATATTTAACATTGTTTAAAAATATAATTTAGATTGAAAAGATCTGTCCTATGAGAAGAAAAATGAAGAACTAAAGAACTGACATCACAACACAGTTACACTCTTAACCATAAACATTACTATTAAATTCATTTCATATGTTCTTCACAGACTTCAGAGGTGCAGTGTGTAGAATTTGGCATTTGAGCGACATCTATCGTTCAGATTCTAGAATGAGACCAACTGTAACCAAAACGTCACATTGCTGAGCAACGGAAGCCTGTGAAGACCAAAAGGGATTGTGAACACGGCATCATTTACTAAAGTGACGTTTGTAACCATTATTTTTATAGATTACAGGTCAGTTGGCCCTAAAATCCACCCATAGACAAAATGGCGGATCATTATGTAGGCCTACATGAATGCGGCCCGCAGTAATGTAAATTTTTTGAAGCTTTTCTAACCAAATAAAAATAAAACAAATGTTTTATGGGGATGATTGTACTCCTATTTTGACAGACTTTACATACATACTTCTTTTTACTGCTGATACTGTCATCTGCAGTATCAGCAGTAAAAAGAAGGGCATTGCTGTCTGCTCTAATACGTTTGATGAATGAATGTGAATGTGGACAGTCTCTTTTCTTATCAGATCTATTGGTCCTGCAATTTATGGTTCTTTCATCCTCTAATCAGACATTCTATCCCAGATTTCTTTCTGAATTTGCATGTGGCGTGAATCTTGTCCTGTCACAGGCTGAGGAGGTGGGATGAGCTCAAGCACATCATCAAATGGATACCATAGTACAGTGATTCCCAAACTGGGGTACTCGTACCCCCAGGGGTGCGCGAAGTGACGTAGGGGGGTACGCGAATACCTGTCAGGTTCAAACAGTTGTTTCAGTAGTTAAAGTTCAAACTGGCAAACGTTTGTATTGTTAGCTTTGATAAAGGCCTGGAGTGTTGGCTGGAGGCTGGATTTGTGAGGCAACTTAGAGAAGGAAATCTGTCCTGAATTGTCTAAGATTCTTATAGTAACATTATGTTCCGTCAGACACCCTTCTCATTAGAGCTGTGTTGAGTTTGTAACAGTTTCATGTTCATAACTGAATATGTTCCAGAAATGTAAATTTCTTTTTTGACATCACACGCCGTTCTAGCCGTTGACAGATCACTCTGGAATTTGTGCTCTTTTTAAAAGTTTAAGTGAAACTTTTACCGTTTTAATTATTTTCTATGTTTGTTAAGGCGTGGACTGTCCTGACACCAAAGATGACGTTTTATCTGTGCCGCAATCTAAAGATATCAGATCCTGCACACGGAGCGGAGCTCTGCACAGGGACAGAGATTGTTTACCTTAGCAACCAGTAACAATTCTCAATAAAAATGCCTCCTCTTACCTCTCCGCCGGACTGTGCTGGATGCTTTCGATTGGCCCAATCTGGTTCTAGAAAAAAATCACAGTACAGAGACAGCACTGCTCAAAATTGTAAGTGACCTCAGGTCCAACACGGATAAGAAATTAATCCCTGTTTTAGTTCTGTTGGACCTGAGCGCCACATTTGACACGGTAGATCACACAATTCTTTTCAACAGACTCTACAGCCTCATTGGCATCTCTGGCACTGTTTTAACTGGTTCAAAACATATCTAAATGGCAGGAAATTTTATGTAAACACTGGGGATCGCCCATCAAGAACCAATGAAATGGATTGTGGCGTTCCCCAGGGCTCCATTTTAGGTCCTACACTTTTTTTATGTTACCTTTAGGAGATGTCATTAGAGACACTCAACTTTACATGGCCGTGTCTCCTGATGACACAGGGCCCATTGATGCCCTTTTTAACTGAATTTTAGACATCCAGGCAGACGGCAGACAACTTTCTGCAGTTCAGCCAGGACAAAACTCAGGTTTTAGTCATCAGTACAGGTTCTCAGAGAGAGAAACTGGAGAACTAACTCCAAGCACTTTCTTTTAATCCCTGCAAACAAGTTAAAAATCTGGGTGTAACATTTGATTTTAACCTCAGTTTTGAATCACACATACAAGATGTTCGCAAAAAGGCTTTTTATCATTTAAAGAACATCTCCAGAGTGCGCTAGTTTCTCTCTCAAGCCAGTGCAGAGACCCTTATTAATGCTTTTATTACCTGCAGAATTGATTACTGCAATGCTCTCCTCTCTGGTCTTCCTAAAAAGGACATTTCACAGCTACAGCTCCTTCAAAACTCAGCTGCACGCATGCTGACGAAGTCCAGAAGGAGAGCCCACATTACCCCGATTTAAAGTCCTGCATTTGCTACTTGTATCTTTTAGATTAGATTTTAAGACTCTTTTATTGGTTTTTAAATCTCTTAATGGTCTTGGTCCATCCCATTTATCTGAGTTGCTCTTACCATATGAGCCCAGTAGAGTCCACAGGTCTTCAGATCGTGGTCTTTTAATAGTTCCCAAAGTTCAAACCAAAACATACAGTGAAGCATCGTTTCATTATTATGGCCCCCATCTGTGGAACAGTCAACCTGAGGGCAGCACCTACTGTTCATATTTTTAAAAGCAAACTCAAGGCCTACCTTTTTAGTCTGGTTTTAAGCTGAATTTCATTTTACTCTCTTAATTTGCATTATACGTGCTTTACTCCAGTTTAGTTTCAGAGTTATTATTTTATGTTTAACCACTTTTTACTTATTTCCTTTAAGTGTTGGGTTTTAAACAGTATTTTGTTTTGTTTTGGGGTTTTTTTTATCAACTTTCAGCACTTAATTACCTTTTATATAGCCTATCATGGTCCATTTAGTCTTAGCTCCTGTGTTTCCTCATTTTTAATTTAAGATAGCATTTCCTCAGTCTTCTTGTTGAATAGTCCTGACTAGTTTCCCTGTGTGTGGGTGAGTGTGTGCATGTGCTTGGTTAGCATGTTTGTACTTGGATGCGTGTGTGTGAGTGGCTGTCTGTGTTAAATGTGGGCTGGGAGGGTGGGTGGGGTTTCGTGTTTTTTATTATTTTATTTTACGTTACCGTAGTATTTTAATTAATATATTTCCTTTGACTCTTATCTGCTTGTGTACTTGAATGTTCAGCACTTTGTGCTACATTTTTATGTATGAAAAGTGCTTTATAAATAAAGTTTGATTGATTGATTGATTGATCCCCTTGTAGAGGCCAAAAAACCTGTTTTTGGTTATTCCAGCATGGTGCATGCATTTGACTTGAATGTCGTTTTTGTCTGTGGCAAGGATTATTCCTGGATGCAATGCTTTATCATAAGTAAGCACACACAACTACCCTATCACCTCTGGATTATCCTCACTAATTTGTTTCTGCCCTTGTGACACAGAAGCTGGTGACAGTTGCTGGGACTTTACTGACAAAACTGAAATGCTTTGTATTCAAGCATTCCGTAGGTGGAGCACATGCAGCTGACATCTCCCCTCAAGCATGGGTGATAACCTGATGGATCTGCATGGTTGCTGGGACTGGTGGAATGGTGGACGGCATCCTTTGCAGTGCAAGCACAACAGTCTCATCTTTGATAAAATACAATTTGATCTAAGTGTCTGTCTCAGAAAGGGCCTTGAAGAGCTCATAAGCATTGATGATGTGGTTGTCTGCTGATCTCTTTAAGGCAGCATCAACACCATCTGGGGCTCCTTTGCCGTGACTAGACTCAAAAAAATTCCAGGTCTCTCTCAGTCCTCTCTTGTCAAGCTCTGTACTGAAGGGAAAAAAAGTTTCCTTTCTGTCTGTACTGCGTACAGGGTCCATCACTGAAAAAAGTGCACAACAGACACCTCTAGGTGTGTGATCTGCACGTAGTCCAGAACAGGTTTCAAATTAATGTTCCCATATGGCAGCTGGACTCTTGTACTTGGATGGTGAGATGGAGGTAAAGCAGGTTGGGTCTTGGGTTCCACCAACATAGATGACCCCTGTGTGAAGTGTGGCCTGTTGGTGGGATGATGTAGAGGGGTTAGAGAGGTAGGCCCACTGTTTTCAATCTCAGCTTTCTTTTTCTTTATTTTTTTAGCCTTCCGCCACTCCTTCCGCTTACGTCTTTGAGCTCTCTTACTCAGGTCATTAATTGATTTTTTTTTCCCTGATTCTGTATCTCTTTTCCATTGCTCACGTTCTTTCCTGAGGTATTCTTCCCTTCTCTGTGAATATGTATTTGTTCTCCCCTGTACTCCCTTTGCCTCTCTGCATTTGATTTAGCCATCTGATATCTGAAAATAATGAACATTAAATACCATTTAGAGAAAAGGGGCTAGCTGGCTTCAGAACAGTCCAACATTTAACCCCGTAACAATGATTCAACCCGATAACAGTGATTTTTGTTACGGGCTTGAAGATTTTAGCTAAAAGTAGCCAGAAAGTGCTAAATGCTAATTCACTCCTGTGTTTTTCGAATCATTCCTGCAACACCCTCTGGTGAACAAACTCAACAACTTAATTACTCTTTATTTATTTTTAAAACTTGCTTCATTCAAGTTTCTCAGCAAAATCTGATTTTTCTTTTTCTGATTTAAACACATTTTGATTATATTATAATTAAATTGATGCAACTGTCATGTTTTAGGCTACTGTGTAGTATGCCTGCTCATTCAGTGGGGAATTTAGGGTTGCTGAGGAAGCTTTGTGCTGGTTCTCTCGACTAAAAGCATGTGGGATTTTTCACTGCAGTTAAAGGATAAGTTCGGTTTTTTGACACCTGGACCTTATTTTTAGGATTAAATACGCTCGTAGACTCACCCAGACAATTTTGGCGGAGCTCGGAGCCGTTTTCGAGCAATTTAGATCCATCCGACGGCTTTTTTTCTCATGCCATAGTAGCAGACGGGGCCAGAAATCGAGAGCGCAGCTGAGTAGAGCCGCTGTTGTTGCTAGGCTACACGGCTACACGGCTATTTTTGTGCAACATGGCGGAGTATTTATCCAATGTAGAAGTGTCTGACGACGACTTTGAGTATAATGGATGCCTGTATCGTTTTGAGCCAGAATATACCGACGAAGAGCTATTTGAAAGGAGGATGCAGAGGGAAAGGGCCGAACAGCTGGCCAGAGAACAAGCAACCACTGCACGTCCACGAATGGGGGCCAACTGGTGGTGTTGTTGTGGACATTGCACGGCAATGGCAACAGAGGAGGAGTGAGTTTCGCAGCAGATAATGTCTGATTTAGGGGCTTCGATTTCTGGCCCCGTCTGCTACTATGGCATGAGAAAAAAACGCCGTCGGATGGATCTAAATTGCTCGAAAACGGGTCCGAGCTCCGCCAAAATTGTCTGGGTGAGTCTACAAGCATATTTAATCCTAAAAATAAGGTCCAGGTGTCAAAAAACCAAACTTATCCTTTAAGATGGCACCAAGGCCGACCATGAGGAGGATAACAGGAAAGCTCTCTAGAGCCCAGTCATGTAGGGGTAGACAGAGTTTAGCAAAGACATGATCTATCCTGAATTTAGACTCTGAGTTTTCAATATGTTAAGCTAAAATAATACTTACATTCCTACGCATTTGTGTTGTTAAATGAAATCTGATGAGGGCCCATTTACAGGTCCCTTTAGAGGCCCAGCCATTTCCGTGGGCAGGCCTGGTTGGCACCACTATACTTCAGTGACCACAGAAATTGCTGTTGGATTTTACAGCACCAGGTCCACATAATCTAAACCTACCAGTAAATGCCATATGGCTTTATGCACCCTTTATGACTTGTCTTACCTAAAAGAAATATCTCTACATAGACTTCCAAACAAGGATCCATTATCATATAACCTGACAGTACTTTATTTCAGCATGTACAGAAAGTTGTTTTATTTTTCATTAACTAGTATTTAGCTCTGGTTTGACTCATTCCTCAGATGCCTTTCTGAATACTCAGGAGTTTGTGCACCTTGTGCTACCCTTGTTACATCTGAGTAGGTCATTCTCTCATTTGCCAGAGCCAACAGATGGTCAGGATTATCCATCCAGGTGAGTCATTTTAGAGGTTTAACAACATCCACAGTCCTGTAATTATGCCTTTTTACTCTCAAAACATGTCCCCTTCCTTGGGAATATTCAAATTCTCCCTCAAAAGGCCTCATTTACACAGAGCAGATGCTGTCATTAAAGTTACAGGTCAGTGGTTAGGTGAGTTTCAAATGAAAGAGTAGTTTTATCTCTTAAGTAGACTCGTCAGAAAGAGCAGGAACTAGCCCATTGTGTTAACTTAACTCACTTTTTAATACATGCAATTATCTACATCAGTGGTTTTCAAATATTTTTTGCTCAAGGAACACCTAAGATTATGTTAAGTCCTCAAGGCACACCATGTTTAAACCATGAAAAATGGCCTCTTTAACCTGTGTCACAGAACTTCATCTGTGTCCATTTCTATACTAACACTGAATAAAATTTTACCAACAGATGTATTACTCTATTAATCACATTAAAGTCTGGCAGGTCACAGATGGAAACTAGGTGAGCTAATGACTGAGATAACACAAAGAAATAATTCCCACTCACTACAATTAGTGATGCACAACAACAATATGATATCGATATAGCAGATAACAGCTTAAAGTTCAATATTGGTATCTGCCATTAGCCATATATAGGCCATATACATCCCATATATAGGCTGAAATATTGTTAATTTTTTTATCATTCAAAAAAATCAATGTCATTTTCAGGAAATGAAATGTTTTAATTTTTTCTAACACAAAGAAACTGTCACAGTGTAAGGAAGATGGCAATTGTATTTCAGTAGAGACTTGACCAGAAAAAAAAACAAAACAGTATTCATATTAGCATCAGTGATAATGAGTTCAGAAATATTGGCATATCGGAAAAAAAATCCAATACTGTGCATCCCCAATATAAATTCTGCTTATTGCAGAATCCTTTAAATTTTTTGTCCAATAACAGAGCTTTCAGCAGTGTAGGTTATTTGATGTATACAAATAACTGATGGGAGTAAATCCCATACTCATATACAAGTTGTCATATAATTGTAAGTTACTGTAGAATTGTACAAATTTCTGAGGCACACCTGGACTTGCCTCAAACAATTGTGCCTAGCCATACCATTTGAGAGCCACTTATCTACAGGTAGCAAAATTGATGATCATCATTATGATGGAGGGAAGTTCTTTCTGATGGCCATCTGGTCCATATGAACATGTACCTAACAGTAGAGCAGTACCATATAAAATCATTTCAAAACTAGTATTTTGCTTTAGGGCATTGTTGCATGCAATATCATTTTGTAAAGACAAGAACCTGCTTTTCATTTCTCACATTTAGATTTATAAAACCTTTTCTCATTTTAAAATCAGTCTCATATTCATATTAAAAGCCAGAACCTTAAACAAAAGAAGAAACCAAGCTGACACCAGTAAACATCATAACCTTCATAATGACGACAATGACCAAACTTCTCTTTGGACAGGGGTCAAATCCCCCTTACTTACAGAGATATTTAATAAAATCTGTATCTTATGTCACTCAAATTTAAGATTTGTCACATAATGTTTGACAGATTTTTTACAATCACCCTCACCAAGATATTATTAGAGCACTGAAGATTTTGGATTTCACATCTTACCATTTGATCTGATATTATTTTTTCAATATCCTGCTCGTGTAAGGCATTTTAATGACTGTTTACAAGAGTCAAACATTAAATGCTGATTTGAGTATAAACATTTTGATTTTCATGTGTGTGACATGAACTAAATATTTTTCATCATATTTAGATACATTAAAATCTGATAACATGTAACTGTAATCCATGGACTGTTTCCATGGGAACAATGAAAAGTATTACACCTTCTCAGTAAGACAGCAGCAGGGCTGAACTGCTCACTCTTCATCTACACCTCAAGGTTTTGGAAGGCTCTTCATGTGGCAGACCCTTCATGAGAGAGGAGTGAAAGTGTGGGGCAAGTGTGGAGAGAGTCGTCTGAGAAAAGCCTGTTATGTCAACAATTAGCCCCAATGAGCGAGTTTCTGGTCTGTGTGAGGAAACACAAAGAAATATTAAAAGGGGAGAATATGTATTCTCCGAACAGGAAGGCCCCGTCTGACCAAGGAGTTGATCCAGCAACTTTCCTGGGGCAACAGCTCTACCTACTCCACTTCATGTCCCAAGTAACATAACCTTTTTACTTTAAAAACTTACAAACACATTAAAGTTGAAAACATACATATTTTAAGAGTATAATCTGCAGGTGCAAAAATCAGTCCAAAGTCAATCAGTATCAGATTGTGATCAGCTGGATAAAATCATATGCAAACATGATGTGTGAGGCGTTTAGGTCCAGTCACTAACACCATGATGTGTTCATGTTGGTTTGGTGAAATGTCTGTCAAACGAAAATAAGAATGTTTTGTGTTCAAGTTTGGGGCTGCAAAAGTTAGTCAACTAATGGACTAGTCCATTTTGATGCTGTATGACTCTAGATGCATGTCATGTCCATTCTAACTTGTCAATTGCTTCCTCTTGAATTGAGCACCTTGTAGTTATAGTTAGGGGTAATAAAGCTTGTTGAGACTAATTTATCAACAATAGAACTAAGCTACTGACAACCTATTTGACTTAGAAATCAAAGACCCGACCACAAAGTTACTGGAAAGTGTGATTAAGCTACTTCCAATGCCATTTGTAGTGGTGTTAGTGGCCATCAATGTTGAATTTATGCAGGTATTGGGATCAGCTGACTTTACAAACAGGCGATCTGTGATTAATATCATCTACAAAAAGCCCAATAATGGCATCCCTAGTTAAACCTAAGAACTTTCGTGCTAAAACCTTCACAACTGTGACTGTTTTATAACAGATGACATGTTTATGAGGAAGACAAAGCTGTGTGGGTTTGTGAGCGTTGTTTGTCATCAGTGTGGGGTCGTACTTCAAGAAGAGGCTTTTTCTCGTGGGTTGATAAACATGATTAACTATAATTGTATAAGTTGGAGGACTTGTTTTCCATTTATGACACCAGCAGTTTTCATTTAGCTTCACAACAAAGTGGGAGGAAAATCTCCACATCTACAGGATGGATTGGAATGTTAGGTTCCAGTATTACTGCCAATACATTTCTGCCTTTGTATTACTGTATGTTAGTTTCACATTCAGAAACAAGGATGCCTCCAACTCCAAAAGTAGTGCCATCCTCCTCCAGATTCTGTACACATGGACAGTCACTAGAGATAAGTATGGCCATATACTATGACCCTTAACTGTACATCAAATTTTAATCCATGTCTCTGTGCTCCCACGGTACAGCCTGTATTCAGTCATGTTTCCTCGCTGCAGACTATGAACTGAACATGAATCTGACTTGACACAGAACTATTTTTATCTACATTAACTCATTTATATTCAGTTCTGCCCTTTTCAGCTCGACCATCCTCCCACCACTCTTTAGTAGTGTTACTTCATGCTTTAAGGTGTCATGATAGGAGGATTAGGACTTTTGTTCCTTACACTGAAGCCGTGAATCTGCGCTCGTGTCTCTTTTCTCTTTGTGCGGGGGAGGGGAGGTGGAAGCCTGCCAGTGGGAACAGATAAGAGAATTTACCTGAAGTCTATTTTTTGCTGCCATGTGGTGAGGACAGTCATCTCTGCAATAAAAACTGAACTCTGAAACTGTCAAAGACATGAGTTGGCTGCTCGCAGGGTGTCAGAAGTTTAACAGCACGCCAAGGACAGTGGGAAGAGCCAGCCGCAGGACACTGCCAGCCCACTGGTCCAAGCAGAAACACTCTGATTCTCCCAGCAGGAGGGGGTCTATGTTCACTCGGTGGACGCAGGTACTCTTTATTGCCACATACTGTGAACCTTAGGTGTAAAGACAAGGCTTGGCCTGTTTAGTAAATCAAAATAAAAAAGGTGGTGCTTTTCATTTGACAATTACCCCTTTTTTATGATGAACAGGAATTCTTTTATGTAATGCAAAAAGTGTTACATAATAGAGGTCAAAGATGAGAAGATATAGAAAGGCTGAAGGAAACACAAAGTCAAGCAAACCATCAGTGCACCTACATGGGGTTAGAAAAAGTTAATTAATTGTCTCTGCCCTAAAAAAGAATCAGATGTTAATTTCTACATGAGCATGCTGGTGCTACTGAATTTGTGTTATAACTAAATGATTAAAGCTTAAGCAAAATACCCACACAATGTGAAAAGAGACTGATTTACTCTACAGGCCACAGACCACAAACAGCTTAAGTGAGAAAGCACCCTTAAACTGAAATTGTAGAATAAACTGTGAATTAAACAATGTCAGATCTTTCTGGAGTTTGTACCACTTAAAGCTTTTACATTTTAATTATCATCCGTCTATCTGATTCTCTGATATTTTAAGCCTGTAAAAGATTCAAAACTTTTGCATATTATACATTTGTCTTGATCTAAGACCTGGTTATTCTAAAGACCCACATTTTTCATCATGCTATCTGGTCCTGCAAAGGCATAAATGAAACTAATGAAACTTTTTTTTTTTTAACACCAGTGGGCCTCATTCAAAAACAGAGCGTACCTACAAATCTTTGCTTTAACTGTACATAGGAACATTTGAAGCACAAATCTGTGATTCATTAAAATGATGTCACTTGAATTTTTTTCCCTTTCCGAGAGCAAATTTAACATTGCGTAAGTCCATGCATACGTACACATCACAAAGGATCTGTGGTGTTTCTTTTATTTTGAAAATCCAGTTCCTGTGTTTGTCCCGAAGGCTGCTGGCTTTTTCCTTTTGTTTCAGGCTGGGCTGGGGAGGCCGCTTCAGAAGACACAATTAAGCGCAGCTGTGGCTTATGAGTAATAAGGCGACTGCCTTCAAAAATGCCACAGTCTCCCTGACTCGAGGCCAGATGATTGCCATCCTCATGAATGGTATAACCGGCCAAACCTTGTCCCACAAGAGAGACTTTTGTACCTTGCTCTGCTTTTCGAGACCCATGAAACTTACCCCTGTTTCTCTCTCCTTTTACCTTCAGTGCCTCCTGTCGCTGTACTCGCCCCACTGCCCAGCCTCTACCTGTTCCTCGTGTAAAATGGAGTAACCCAGACCTCTGAGCCTGCAAACACTCACTGAGCCGCTAACCTCTAGACAGAACCCCTGGGATCCATCCCTGCCTCCAGCACCCTCACACCCAAGATTGAGCTAAACTTGGTTCCTCTTGTGTCCCAACTTCCCCCTCCCCATAAATAAAACGCCTTTTTATTGCACTTCACTCACCTATCTCCTCTTGGATTTTGGGTCCACTTCAAATTACTACAAACTGTCATAGGATTAGCTTAATGTAAAAACACACACCCTTTAAACAAAATGCATTTGTCAATACAATTGAAATCTTTATTTAGGGGGAGAAACCTAAAGATAATAAATAAACACATGAAACAGTTTACTAATGATTCACTATGTAGAATAGCCATGAAATTTACACCATATCATCCTTCTCATACTTGAACTCTTTATTTAAATTAAATACTTAGTTTAAAATCTAGAATATGTACAAATGTACAAATTGAAAAAGCATTTTGACTTTTATTAAGACAGAATTGTGAAAACTACTCCCACCAAGTGTGCCATGAGGCAGCATATCTGTTTCCAAAATTAAATGAATAATTGGTTCTCTATTTAATGCCATTGACTGCAGCCAAGAAAAAAAATTTACCATAAAAACTTTTTATTTGTTTGTTTTTAGTACTTTGACAGTTTCTGACATATTGTTAGAAGTTCAAGCATCAAGCTGGACCAAAACACCCACACAATGTGGATGGAGACTGATTTACCCTCTAGACCACTATCAGGTCAAGATCATTTGTTACTGGGCTGTTCAGAGATATAAATGATTGATTTAATTTTTCTTTTTGGTTGATGGAGTTGCAGATTGTCTTATTTGAAAAATCACATCCATTTGCAAATCTGGACCTTTAGGACTTTGACACATGCATGGGCTCCCACTCTCTGTAGATGTGATGACCTACAAAAATAAGACCTACTGTTTCAGCTTGTGTTAGTGTATCTTTTTATCTGCATCATGAGCATCATAGTCATGAATATACCTGACTGTACAAGTACAATGTTTTTATTTTTCATATAATCAGTCCTCTTGATTCTATGATATTTTAAAGTTGTAAAGATTTAAAACTTTTGCAGATAATACTTTTGCTTTCAGCTTGTTCTACAGACCCAAATATTTATGATGCTGTTTGGTAGGGCAAAAGCAAATATTAATCCAATATCCTCAATAGCCTGTTTTTTTTTTAACATCTGTGTTATTTTATGGTGTCAGCTGATGCAAAAGATGCCAGAACTCCAATTTGTTTGCAGTTAAAACAAGAAATGTTTGGTATTTTTGTATGTTAGGAGAAAAGAGATCCTTGTAGACCTATGGCAGCTGGACTGATAGGATCTAAGGCAGACATTTTTATCTTTTTTGTGTCAAAAACAAGATGTTTTTGGGGGTGCTGGTTTGGTAGAGTGGTACGCAACCAGGCACGACCCAGCCTTTGGCCAGTTTGCAGTGTGTTTCCTCCCCCTACTCTATTTTGCCCCCTTTCACAAGCCTTTCCACTGCCTCTCTCTCCTATTAATAAACACACAAAATGTCCAAAAATAATCCTAAAAAAAAAAAAAAAATACAAGGTGTAGCCTTTGCAGAAATTAATGGATCTGCAAAGACGTGTTTCGAAAATACAATCTGTCGGCTGCTTGCTAACTTGATCGTGAGGTCTGCAAGAATGATGAATACAGTTCTTTAAAGTGGCAAATTTTGTTCAATGAGAAATGTTCACAAACTAACACTTCTAAATACAATAAGTAAAATCACACCACAGTCATCTGTCTAGCATCAGCAAGCTTCAAAATTCAAAAGATAAATAAAATTATAATACTAATAAATGAAGGGCTACAGGTGATGCGTGTTCCCCTCATGTATGTATGGGTTTTCATTACTGTTAGGTTGAAGTCACTGCGAAATGCCCTTAGGTATGGGTGTCTTTGAATTGTTGTTTGTCTCTTGATATCAACCCTGTGACTGGCTGGTGATCAATCCAGGGTATGCCCTGCTTCTCCACAAATGTCAGCTGGGAAAGACCTCAACAACCCCCCAATCCCCAACCCAAACAGGGATAATTGGTTAAGATGATGGATGGCTACATCAATAAATAAACCTTAACAAGGAAGTGACTGTGAGTCTAAAAATAGCTTTTGAAAATCAATCAAAAAGATATTGTCTACTATTCTTGGTCAACTCTCTTGCCCAAGTAAGTCATCAGTAAGATTTCATATTTCATAAGATACGAAAATCTCTTTCAGATCCATGTGAGACATATCCTGATAAGGGAAAACAATTCCAGTTGATAATTAATAACAACCCCCTCAAGCAATCAATATCTTTTTTTTTTGGCTTATCAATTCCCTCCACTTTGTTCTGCATGCCTTGCAAATGAAGGACAGCATGCTCTCATCTGAGGCAGTCAGCAGAAATGATAACAAAGAAAACAAAAGTCATGGCGGACGGGGGCCGAAGTGGTCAGAATTTCTGTCTTGACAGAAAGACACTTGCTGCACATCTTAACAATAAGTGAAAACACCAGCAACTTGAAGCATTTATCTATGCAGCATAGAACTGAATATCAGGAGCATCGTGTTTGACATGGCTGAAAACCTGCAAAGGCTTTTTTTCCACATAGAAAATCAGCAGGAATCGATAAAGGAATCGTTTTTAAAAAATGGATCGATAAGCAGAATCATTCATAGCATTGGTATCAATGAAATCTTATCAGTTTCCATTGTTACTCCTGATTGACTTCTATGTCAAAACAAAAAAATGCAAAAATAAAATCTTCAGCTTGTGTTTACCAAAGACTGTATTTCAGTCATGTAATCCAAAAATCCCACAGACTTTGGGATGATGGAACCAGAAGTGCTGAATGCTTTTTCATTTCAGTGCCTCAAAACTGCTTCCTGCATCATACTTATTTGGACCAGAGCACTGCTGTTAAAACCTGTGTAAAACCGAAGCTTGACAATACTGTGCATGTACACTTATTGGGAATTCAGGCAGGATAGGAAAATATATTCTTTAAATAAAACAATTTTTCCTGATTAGGAAAAACCAAGATTCTGCACATAATAAACACATGAATAAATACATAACAAATGCCCCTGCAACAGGAGCACACTCTTAGCACACAGGCAGTGAAGTGTTGAGTCCTTGTTGACTGCTCATAATAATGTTATCTCCGTCTTGGTGGAATAAACAAACCTGAGTGCACACTCAGGCCGCTCTTGAGTCTCTGTCTCTGTGGACGAGCAGGTTGTCTAATTAAAACATCACCCGCATCACATCTGTTTACAGCTTCACTTGACAGGAATCCACAGTTTGCTCTGACGTCTGGAGGAGAGACGTCGGCTCTTCAGCTGGAGCAGGAGAATTTTATAAGTGTCCCTGTGGCAATAAGACTTAGTTTATTGTCAGAAATTCGAAAGAAAATATTATTGGTTATTAAAATAGCTGCTCATTGTTTTTGAGAACCAATCTTCCACTGTTTTTGCTGCTCCTATCAATTACTATTTCTGTTTCTGACGCTGGCCTGTCACTCTAACAAAACAAACATTACCTCAGCCAAGGCGGTTATGTTTTTGCCGGCATTTGTCTGTCCTTCTGTTTGTCTGTTAGCAAGATAATTCAAAAAGTTATCAACAGATTTTGATTACATTTTCTGGGAATTTTGGTCATGGAATGAGGCAGAAGTGAATAGATTTTGGTGGTGAATTTTTTCAAGGTTTTGTTAACAGTGGGAGATAAAGCAGATTTCAGAACTTGTGTGAGAGGTCAGTCTTAATGTCAAACATCATTTCTGTGATCCTGGTTAAGATTCTCGCATTAACTTTGGTTATAAGTGACCCCTTACATTGCTATAATTTTGTGTTTAATTCATAGTGAACTACATAATTTCTCAGAGTTATCTTGTAAGAGTAAATTGTTTCATTGTTTATCCTTTTGTTGTTTATTCTGTTTTATAGCTGCAGTATTATATTTTGGACATGTCGAGCATGGATCGTGTTGCATGGTTGCATCACAGGGTGGCGCATGAATCAGTGTAATTTAACAAGAAAAAAGCTACGGAGGAAGACCTTGTTCTTGTTAGCAGAGATTCACAGTGAGGAGCGAACCCAAGCACTGTTGTATTGAATGCAGCAGTCAGTGGAACACACTGCAGGAATAGTTGGAGAAGTTCATGGAGAAATTGTTGCCTGTTTTGAGTGCAAAAACAAAGACCACAAGTGAAACATCTCGCAGTGTCCGCCTGTGTTCATGGCTGCAACACTTGCCTACTGATGTGAAAAATGCCTTGGCAGAGGTTTGGGCTCTTGGCATACTTCTAGTTTTTTTCTAGTTTTTAACGTGTGCCACAGTGTCACAGCTCACTTCTCTCTCTGTTCAGAAAAGAATTGTGGGGGATTACAAGCCACAAAAAACATCACATGCTACAAATAGTTTGTTTACATCTGCTTAGTGTTCCATTCCAACACCACGTTGATTAGGCACTATTTTGAGACATGGCACAGCCTACGTGTCCTTCCGCTAGCAGTGCCGACTGGTTAGCTTAACGAGAGGAAACAGCTTAACGAAAAGAAACAGGATCAATTAATAGTTTTTGCAGCAAATATGACCGCTGTTTACTTTAGATACTTTGGGATACTTGCATGCACTGGAGAAGAAACAGGAGAAACTTCACAGTACCTGTTGATTCAGGTGAATAAATCATGAGCTCATGTTGTCAAACTGGATGGAATAACAGTGATTAAAAAGAAAATAACCTCAGGATGCTTCAGGATCAGAGGAGACGATCAGCTTTTGTACATTCGTCTGCAGTCAGCAGCTCTCATCACGTAGAGCCTCATATCTTTAATGGACATTTATATTTGTGTGGACCAGATTTGCTTCTTTCCAAACTCCAAGGACAAAACAGAGGAGCTGAATGAAAGTTCATCTTCAAAGTCAGTATTAGGCTTATAGTGATTGTTTATTTGGTAAAGACAGCAGCCACGGTTTCAATGATAAGTGTGCTTCATGATAGCACAAGGTATTTTTGTTGTTGTGGGTAAACTGAACTATAAAACATTCTTTGTCAAAATTACTGAGCTGGTCAGCAGGGTAATCCTTAAACATTTGTACATTTGGCCAATCCTTATTTGGGATGACGTGCTATTTGTGTATTTGGCAAATTTCAAGTAAGACCATAGTTCGATCCTTATGCTGCAGGCTGAAGGACACATAGGCTGTGCCGTGTCTGAAAATAGTGCCTTATCAAAGCAGTGGTGGAGTGGAAAAATAAGCGAATGTAAACAAACTGTTTGTAGCATGTGATGGCCCCACACTGTTTTTGTGGTTGTATTCTTCCACAATTCTTTTCAATTTTCTCAGGCATTAGTTAATTAATTGACTGTCATCATGTCGATTTCCAAACAGATTCAAAGCTGAATTAATATTTTAATCGACAGGACCTCATTCAGTGTTCTGCAGTACTTTTGAGATCTTTACGACCTGGTAGCACCGTAGCCAAGGTCAACATCATTGATTTTAAGGTTTTTAAAAGGCAAATAGTTTCAATTTCCTAACTCACAATTATCTCTCCTATAAAATATATTTATTTTTATGGTTTGCTAAGGCTTAATACCCCCAGGCATTACTTCTAGTTTGTCATGGTTCAAAGAAAAAAATCCTGCAAAGCCAGAATATTTGGTTAACAGACCCTTGGGCTCAGGTGGGACTTGTTTGCCAAGATATCTGTGTCAATAAGGACCGAGAGAGCAATCCTTAAAAACCTCTTCCTCCCTAACTTTAGCTGAGAAAGGTTTGCCTCGGGGTAGAATTCAGCATTGATATGACTGACAAAATTTGGTGAAAAGTGTCAGGAAACAAAAAACAGTTCTAAATTCAGACCTTCAGTAGTGCTGACATGCTGAGGTTTCTCACATCCAACAAAACAGTACTGCTATTTTAGTTCAGTTTATCCTCATGTGGCTGGTCTTTTGACACATCTTTGTTTTTTTGTGGATTTGTCATGACTTTTTCATGTAAAAAGTTATGTTTCTACTCTTTAACATTTAGAAGGAGAGCAAATAGCTTAACTGACCTGCCAGATTGACATGTGCACACAGCAGCATTTAGGTGCCTGTCTCAGGAAAGTCACAAGGACAGCAGGAGTGTGTCTACAGCAGGGGTCAGCAACCTTTTTGTTATGAAGTGCCACTTTTAAATGTCCTTTCACTCAGTGTTCCACTTCAACATCACGGTAAATCCAGTTTCACCAAAGACCTCAAACTAAGTCTAATATTCCATGGTCCTGTTTATTCCAAGGAGAAATAATAGAAACAGCCCATCTAAGTGATGAAGACGTTATACAACAAGGCTGCTATGTATCTGAAGGTAGCCACTGAATTCACCAACCTTCTACCAGTCTTTTCTGTGGATTTGATAATGACTGTAAATTAGTAATATCAAAAAACAAGAATTGAATGTAAAAATGTAAATGTAGAAAGGCTAAAACTTGTGTTGGTAAAATGTATGTGAGTGCAGTTAGTTATACTCTGGATGGAGTCAAATCCCTGTAAATATATGCTATTAAAGATAAGTTACGATAAAGAGTAAAAATTTTTGCGTTAAAGGCAGGGTTGGTAATCTCGGAAAACTAGCATGAATTTGAATGTAGCATCTCCTCAGGACTCCACCTAGCTCCTACCCCCTCCCTGGAGCTCCTCAAAAATGACGCCCCCGCTCACATGAACGAGCACCGCTGGTTGGCCACCATATGACTGATTCAACTCCAAACCGGTCCTCAGCACAACATTTTAGTTTTGCACTACGCAAAGTCATGTCTCACTCAGCAGTAAGAAAACACCAAAACATTATCTTAGTAAAGTTAAAAAACAAACAAACAAACATGACAAGTTAGTTAGTACTCACAACCCGATGTTGACTCTCCTTTTTGCCCTGGCTTTGTCCAAATTCATTTTTGTTTCGGCCTTCTCTGCCTCCGTCTTTCTTTTCTTGCTCTTTTTAACAGGAGGAGCAGTTACCAGTAATCGGAGTATAGGTAGTTTCTCTGCCATTCTCCACATAGCTGTCAAGTCTCCCGTTTTGGCCGGGAAACTACCGTATTTTCAATATTTTACCCCTCTTTCCCGCCGTCCTCCCGTATTAGTATTCTCGTATAAACTTCCCATGTTATGATATAATAATAAAAAAACACTCCTCTGCCTGTCCAAACTGAGCTCTGTCACTAGCCGAATGGGGTGGTAATGCACCAAAGTGATGGATGTCAACCGCTGTAAAACTGAAAAAGAAGAAAGAGCCTCGTGAAAACTGCCACCTGCAGTAGCCTGGGTGGCAGTTGTCGTGAGATTAGTGCCAACACCGGGAACAAACCAAGAAAACAAAGTGTTTATTTTAGATTTCTTGTAAACCTGTCTTAAAATGTAAGGGATACTGGAGCTTGGTTGGGGTTGTGGGACGGCTCGCAGCGGTCTTCTCTTATTTTCAAAGCCAAAACTTGACAGGTAAGCATTCTCCAGGTAAGTACTTGGATCCCTCTCAGCTCAGCTACACGCATTGAACCAGGGCTTGTGCATGCCGGCAAAATGTACGCGCAGAAGGTGAAGAGAACAGCAGTACGGGATTTCATTCATTTAAAAATTTGGTGTGAATCACATGTGACTGGTTGGTGTTTTCCCTGTTTTACTACAGCTGTAGACAGCGGCTGTTTTTCACTCTCTTTTAAGAACACATCATGCATTGATTGCCATCGGGACATAACGATCATTTTAACCAGTATAACAAAAAGTGTATCTAAATCTGATTACCAACCCTGCCTTGAACTAGACAGCACTCAGAGAGCACAAACCCCCACCAAGGAAGCTCACACATTGCTGTTACACCTAAGCAACAGCTCCATGATTAAGTTACCCTCATAATATGATTCCTTGACCCCAAAAACCACTTGGAATCATATTGATATCATTATTAGTTTGACAACTATTGAGCAAAGACAATCATCCACTGATGCTGGTTATCTGGAACACCACAAAAATCGAATCATTTTTAAGTTTGACCATTAGAGACACCTCCTGAAAACTTCAGCAACATTCATCCAGTAGTTTTTGCGTGATCTTGCTAACAAACAGACAAATGCAGGATCGTTAACTCTGAAATGGTCACTCTGTACTCTGAACCTGAAACTGACTCTTGTAGTGTCAATCATGTAAGCCGAGAGGCTTAAAAAAAAGGAAAAAAATTGCAGATTCAGCTACAATCTTGTTTTATTTTCTTTTTTTATTATCACTTATTTGTATTTTAAACTGTTTTTAAATTTACATGATCGAAATAACGATATCAATGAATTAATCAATCAATCAATCAATCAATCTTGCCCCACCCAGGTACTAGCAAATATACAAGGTTCCAACCAGAAGCCTGCAGTCTGTGCATGACCTCTGGATCTGCCGATCTGTTGTCAGGGAAGAACACCTCTGAGAGTCCGACTGATCTGTTTGTTTGCTCTTGATCATTCCATGGCCCCCCTTTTTTTAAGGAAATCTGCAATATCAATGATAAGCATGCTTTCATCTAAGGATGTGCGTTTATACACATAAAGCAACACTGCAGGGGTCTCAAACACAATTTACCTGGGGGCCACTGGAGGTAGAGTCTTGGTGAGGCTGGACCGCATGAAGTATTTCACAAAAAAAAAGACTTGAAGTCCATCCGGACTAAAACCTCACCTAAACAGTTTCTTCCCCTCTGCTGTCAGCATCATGAACAGTGCTTTGTATAAGTTGTATAAGTTTTTGTATATATTGTTGGGTTGTGTTTTTGCACTATTTTCTACCTATTTTTATACTTTATGTTATTCCTTCTTACCCTTATTTTTATTCATTTTCTAATTAGATGTTTATTGTTTTGCACCAATTTACCAAGTCAAATTCCTGGTATGTTCAAATTTACTTGCCAATAAATACCAATTCTGATTCTGAATACATTGTTCCATATTGTCTTATAAAAACAACCTGTATCTTTATTTCAGCAAAAAATTCCCAGTAAATAGTACCTACAGTAATATTTACACCTTGCAGAGTGAATTTTGGAGGTTACCCTTTAATATAATATCTTGAAGTGACATATTGAGCTTTACATAGAAGTTTTGATAATAGGCCACATTGTAACGTGTAACAAAGTGTTTTAAATTTTAACTCCATATCATATAGATTCTTGAGAAGTGTTCATATTAACTCGGACAGTGTTGATTTGACTGTAGCTTTTGCTGTGTAACTTGCTCTGTCAGTGTGTACCCTGTTTAAGGTTGCCAACCTCTGGTCTTGAGGTACAGGTAGATCTGTCATGGTCCATTTTTGTTTACATTTTGGCATGATTTCATTATTCTTTCAAGGTATTAGAGAGGGACCTGTGTGAAAACTTAAAGGCAGGTTAATTAATTCCAGATCAGTCTTAGTGATGTTATAATAAATGTTTAATGTCAGTATGTGAGGGTTAAAGTTATAACTCAGAAAAAAAAGAAGATTTTTCAGAGTTTCTCCTCACGCACTCTCTCTCCCTCATGTCCCTCACGGCCCCCTGCTGAGCCTTTAGGTCTCTCTTTTGCCTGGTCCTGCTTTATGTCCGTATATATTACAGATCTTTCACTGTAATCTCCCTGTGGTTAAAACACCATCCAGAGCAATGAGTTTAGATTTAGAGAAGCACAGTGACTGCTTTATTCCCCTCCTCCCCTGTTATGTAAAAGCCAACCAAATGGGGCTCTGGTTCAGAGTTAGCCTGGGGGTAGGATGGCTAACTTTTGAGGTTATTTTGTGAAACTGTGTTACTTGCATGGGAATTATCAAAGGGCAAAGCTGCACACAGAAAACTGAGAACACTCGATCCCATCTGAAGTCAATCTACACTCAGGTTTTAAAAGTCCATGAAAGGCTTTACATACAGTGTAGCACATGAGACACAAAAGAATATGGGATTTTATCAAGGTATTAAAGGGATAGTTCTGTATTTTTGATGTTGGGTTGCATGTAGGGATGCACAATAGTAGATTTTTGCAGACATTTGATATTTCCAAACACATTATTGCCAATACTGATACTTATACTGATATTTTTTGTCAAGAGCAGGGGGTCTATATTACAAAAACTGACTTGTTGCTTTAAATGTCAGAGTCTATTTGTGTAAAGAACAGAGAAATAAGAAAAACAACAATTAACTCTTGAAAAATGAACATCTTGCTTTTTAAATGTGTCCATGCAGTGATAAGGAGAAGCAATATGATACATTTGTGTAATCTGACGTTATTACTGTCGATATATGGTACACGTATGTCCACTTTGTTGGTTGTAAACATTGGCAAAAAATAATCAATATCAGCTACAATTGATATTAAACTTTTTAGGCCAATATTTGCTGATACCAAAATTGTACCATAATATTATGCATCCCAAGTTATATCAGGTACTTAACAACAGTCAGTGATGTACCTGACAGGGGACCCAGCAGCGCTGCACCAGAAGAAAGAGCTGAGACAATCAGTAAGGTACATTACTGTTGGCAGGTACAGTTATTTCTCGTAATTGTGTGAGTTTTAAAAACAAGCCACGAAACTATGTTTGGTCATACACTATATTGCCAAAAGTATTCAGTCACCTGCCTTGACTCCCATATGAACTTAAGTGACATCCCATTCCTAATCCATAGGGTTCAATATGACGTCGGTCCACCCTTTGCAGCTATAACAGCTTCAACTCTTCTAGGAAGGCTGTCCACAAGGTTTAAGGAGTGTGTTTATGGGAAATTTTGACCATTCTTGCAGAAGCGCATTTGTGAGGTCACACACTGATGTTGGAGGAGAAGGCCTGGCTCTCAGTCTCCGCTCTAATTCATCCCAAAGGTGTCTGTCGGGTTGAGGTCAGGACTCTGTGCAGGCCAGTCAAGTTCATCCACACCAGACTCTGTCATCCATGTCTTTATGGACCTTGCTTTGTGCACTGGTGCACAGTCATGTTGGAAGAGGAAGGGGCCAGCTCCACACTGTTCCCACAAAGTTGGGGGCATGGAATTGTCCAAAATGTCTTGGTATGCTGAAGCATTCAGAGTTCCTTTCACTGGAACTAAGGGGCCAAGCCCAGCTCCTGAAAAACAACCCCACACCATAATCCCCCCTCCACCAAACTTTACACTTGGCACAGTGCAGTCCGACAAGAATCGTTCTCCTGGCAACCACCAAACCCAGACTCGTCCATCAGATTGCCAGATGGAGAAGCGCGATTCGTCACTCCAGAGAACGCGTCTCCACTGCTCTAGAGTCCAGTGTCGGTGTGCTTTACACCACTGCCTCCCACGCTTTGCATTGCACTTGGTGATGTATGGCTTGGATTGACTCTGCAGAAAGTTGGCGACCTCTTCGCACTATGCGTCTCAGCATCCGCTGACCCTGCTCTGTCAGTTTACGTGGCCTACCACTTCGTGGCTGAGTTGCTGTCGTTCCCAAACACTTCCACGTTCTTATAGTACAACTGACAGTTGACTGTGGAATATTTAGGAGCGAGGAAATTTCACGACTGGATTTGTTGCACAGGTGGCATCCTATCACAGTTCCATGCTGGAATTCACTGAGCTCCTGAGAGCGACCCATTCTTTCACAAATGTTTGTAAAAGCAGTCTGCATGCCTAGGTGCTTGATTTTATACACCTGTGGCCATGGAAGTGATTGGAACACCTGATTCTGATTATTTGGTTGGGTGAGCGAATACTTTTGGCAATATAGTGTATGTACAACTGAGCAAAACATTATCTAGAACTAATTTTTCCTCCAGGAAGTCTCTGTGTTTGATACTATTTTACGATGCAGTTAATGGTGATGTGTTCTCCTCCCTGTGTTCACTGATTTTGCTGAACTGCTGTTTCATTCTATGGACTCAGGAATACACAACAGCAGGGAAAACATGCACTGAACCAAATGTGGTCATATTTTGACGCAAGTGATGATGATTTTTCTTTTACTGTAGATGCATGGGGATCGTATACAGAAGAGGAAATTCTTCAGAATGAGATTCAATGGGCAGAATCAATGCACACGTGAAAATGAGATGCCACATCTCAAGAGACTTACCTTAATAAAATAAGAAATATGGCACTATACTAATAAAGATTGACTGACTTTATATTCAGCAGAGACAAATGTGAAGAGGACAGATTTGTGATCTGGGCGTCCATGGGTTTGTCGCTATCATAATTTTTTTATTTTTAGTCCCTTTGTCTCTGCCTGGATGGATACATCTCTGGATGGATGTATGTGTACATACAAATATATTTATTATATGTATTTATATATATTTATTTGTATCAATAAAATGAAGTGTCTTTAGATAACACTTGTTATGAACTGGCACTATACAAATAACGATTGATTGATTGTTTGATTGATTAATTAATGTGTTTGGCACTATTTTGCGGTGCAGCAAATGGGTATGTGTTGTTTCGCCTTTGTGCTATAATTCCAACCCCCGAATCTTACTCTGAAGACTTTCTTCTTCTTCTTTGCTCCACAATAAAAGGAGCTTCATGGATCATCATGCATTATTCCAAATGGAGCACCTGTGGAATGTGCTGGAGGGGAAGATTCACATCATGGGTGTACCGCTGACAAATCTGCAGCAACTGCTTGAGGCCATCATATCAGACCAAAATCTCTGAGGAATGTTTTCACCACCTTGTTGAATCAATGCCACACAGAATAAAGGCACTACTGAGGCAAGAGGGGTTCCAACATGGGACTAGCAAGGTATGCCCAATGAAGTGGCCTGTAAATGCAGCACTACAGCCATAAGAACAATAAATGAGTATTATTAATAATAGGTAGTTTTTGACAAGTAAAATGAACAGCAGATGGTATCAATATAGTAAGATTATTACAGCTTTATATATTTTCATGTTTTTATGCAGAAATTTTTTGAAAGGGTTTTTTTCAAAACTATTTCTAGGTAAAGTTGGCAAAGAAATATTTGTGTAACATATGAAGGTACAATGACAAAAATATCACTTGTAAATCTATTACTTTTTTATTATTAATATTATTTATATTATTATTATTATAGGAAAAGGCAAAAGAAAAGAGGTTGTTTCATGCTTTTTATCACCTTAAGTGACACTGATTAGGTAGTGGCTGATAGAGATGTTAAAATTTCATATTAAAGGAACCATCACCAATTTAATAAGCCATTCACAGTTTCACTGTACCAGTCTTGTGTACTTAGACTTGCATGTCTTAATCTTTGAGACAAGCATATGCTACTGGCAAGATCAACCAGGTAGCAGCCCCCAACCGATAAAGCTCAGCACAACAGAAGAAAATCTCGCTGGCAGGCAAATTTCTGTCAAAAATTTGTTTGTCTGTTTTTACTCTAAAGGTCATGCAAAGGTCTAAGTATTTATTGAAGTCCTTTAAATGTCTGCTAATATCTCCTTAAAGAAGCTTCATTGAGTTAAATGATCAGATTCACATAAAAATACACAAAATCCATCCTCATTGACATCTGGATGACCTGCAGTGTGTGAGCTCACATGATGTTTTTAATTCTTGACCTGCCTGTTGGTGGTTGTAAGACGTGAGGATCCACAGCCTGAAGGGACCGCCATGGTGCCGACCAATAATCGGCTCCCAGCTGGGTCAAAATTCATCTCTATCAACAGCCTGAGGCCAGACTGCAGCAGGACACAGGAATTATGAGTTCAGTCCGGCCAAGTGGTAATCATAGTGGGAATACTGTGGCTACCATCAAAGACCACCATGGTGGAGTGCTGACGCTGTTTTTCATGTTTGCTGTCATTAATATGAAACATGCAGCTTTGGGACGTCTCCTTACTGTTGTGTGAGAATCACAACACGGATAATGATGGGGACAATACTGATGATGAATTCTGGTTGTCAGTCATCAGAATTCTGTATGCATAGAAAATAAAACCAAATGGTGACAGGGAAATTGTCTTATTAACTTTACTTTCATCAGTTTGTGCCTAAACAGCCTCTTTGTGTGTTTTTCACAGCCCGTTGTTTTCCAATTGAAGTGATTTAGATTTCTTTTGCTTTTTGTGATTCTGATGGAAGACGAGAGTCAGGAGCTCAGCTCTAAATAGGGGACTAGAGAGAGACAGAGGGAGGGGAAGAGGAAGAGAATATCACCAAGCTAAAACTGAAACATCTGCCCCTACGGATGAAGAAACGTGGACTGGACAGCCTTTTTGATGCTTCACAAGTTTTCTTTTGTGACACGGAGACAGAAAGGACCCAGATGCGAAGCAGTAGTTCTAGTTCACAACAAACAGTTTTATTTATACAGGCACAGGAGATGATAAGTCGAGAGCGGGGATTGAACCCGCGATCTTGGGAACAGGAGCCGGTGACGCTGTCCGCTTAGCCACGTGGCAGCCGCTAGTGCTTGTTAGCCACACAGAGTCTTTCAGCTGTAGTTGAGAGCGGGGATCGAACCCGCGGTCCTAGGATCCTAGGATCAGGAGCCGGTGACGCTATCCACTCAGCCACGTGATAGCCACTAGCACTGTTAGCCCCACAGAGGTTTTAAGTTGATCAGAGTTCAGACTCACTGGATCTTTCACGGCAGGAGGTGAAGTGGAAGACGAAGACGACTACCACAACGCAGGACTCACAGGCAGGTATTCGGCGTCAGGAATGGAAGGCGAGGTCGGTAGCCAGGGATCAGACGAACAGGTAAGTTCAGAGCAGAAGCTGGTCAGTACCTTGTAGTCAGGCTGAGGATCAGGCGATAAAGGCACGAACAGGAACGGAACAGGTCGGCAACAGGTGATCAGTCCGGATGGCAGGTCTGGTGTGCTTAGCATGAGAGCAAAGACGATCTGACACTGAATGAGTGTGGAGCCGGGGTTTAAGTAGGCGGAGTGATTGCTGGAGATGAGGTGCAGGTGTGAGCAGGCGCGCAGGTGACAGGAGTTGAGCTGATTACCTCAGCGCTGGAGTGAGGCAGACTGAGACTGAGACTGAACTGTGACACTTTTGAGTTACATAATTTATTGTGGACTGATCCTGTTTTTCTCCTTGAAGCCACAAGCTGTTTTTCTTTTCTCTACTGGTAAGGATTAATTGAAAATTTTGATGCTTTTGAGAGGTCTTTACTGAAATAAAACTACAGTGAAGGTTTGAGCAGGAAGACCTGAGTATTCATTCAGGGCTATGTAGGCATAGATTTTTAAAAGTTGCAGCAGTGAAAGCAGCCACTGGAGACAATCTTAAGGATTGAACCGGTGAATCAGTACTGGTATGCTTTACTACAATTTTAACTATTTACAACAACAACAACAACAAGAAAACCCACTGTACCTCGGTTCGACTAACTCACCCCTACTTCTCACAACAAATGAATTATACACAAATCACAAGCCGCTAAGGCAAATGCTGACGGGGCCAGTCGGGACACGGTCAGCCTGGGGATTCCCTCCTGCGTTTGGTGACGTCAGAGACCTGTTCAGATGAGACCTTTCCCTCCTCCACAGCCTATCGCAGATGACAGCACAACAACCTCAATCCAGTAGGAAGCAGGTGAATCAAACAGGCCCACCTCACACACACACACACACACACTCACATCAAACAAGAGATTCCTCCCAGCGCAGCCAACCAACTACAGAGAAACACCTTTCACCTCTCATTCACTTTCTCATCTTGCCCTCCTGCGCAGGTGATCCAAATCACCCACTAATTAGGGGCCTACACTTATTTAAGCACTGAGCCAACCAGATTCTGCAAAGATCTGTCTGGCCAATCATCCTGCTGCTGTCATATTTTCAAATAGTGTCTTTGCTCCTCCAAAGTCAGTGTTGTGGTGTTGTACTTTGTGATATCAGCAACTCTCCTTCACCCCAGGCACCTCAAGGCATCTCCTCAGTGTCCAGGTACAACTCCAAAGAAGTTTGGCCCCTTCCCTAATCCTGCAGGCATGATCAGCACCTCTGTCCATTACACCAGGGTCCCAGCAAGCTGCTCAAAAGTCCTTATCTTATCCAGAATCCCTCACCACCATCAGTGTTTAGACTCCAAGGGGGTGGGGGTATCCTATCTCACAATAGGCCGCAATACCCCTGAAGTACACCAAGAGATTATGAGGGAGTCTACAGGTGCGTTCACACAGAACGCGACTTGGACGACCTCAGCGACCACTCTCCATGCAGAGTCAATGTACAGCCACGATCAGCCGTGACCACGCTCGGCCAGATCTCACGCTTTGGACAGACAAGATCTGGTTGACTTGGTCGCCTCTTTGAAGGCATGGGGGCGGCACCCCTGTTGCTGCGGATGGTAACTCTGGGGTCACTTTGGACGTGGACTAGGTTGCCGAGCTCAGTCGCCAAAGGTGAAAAATTTGATCTTTTCAGGTAATGTCGGGAGCCAATCAGCGTTGTGTGTGTGCATGACGACACCTGTGACAGACTGTTTTTATTCCAGTTCACAGAGTGACAATCCATGTCTGTGTGGGGAACATTAGTTGGTGAGTACGTTAGTTCTCACCTAGACGGACCGCAGAAAACTTGCAGACGATGCTGCTGCAGGGCAATCAGCTGCAGGGCCATTGGCTGCAGTGTTTTGTGGTTGGTAGGTGAGTGAAAAGGATACAGTTGGAAAAATGTCAGCTAATATATCCTATTATATAATATGATATGATTGCGGGGTGAAACTCGAGTAAGCATGACGTCACTGAGCAATGGGGAGAAATGTGCAATTTGTACAGGCGAAGGGACTTGGGTTGGGCAGATCAAAAAAGAAATTCCACATTTTCATTCATCCATACTTGTAAACTAAATAATTGTTCACCCAAATTTGGTCTCTCCTGATTGAATAAATGGTTGATAAAACTTCAATGAAAATAGTCAAAAATATCCTTTGCATCTAATTACCTTGATTTTTGTTTGAAAAGGAAAAGAAACAGACACATGTTGGACTAGCATAAAACAGCAGCAAGAGTAAGTTGTTGAAATGTGTTGAATGCAGTGTGCAATCAACCTGTGCTGTTTTTGTTTCTTGTTTTCACTTAAATTATTTAAATTACTCAGACCTGTAAGCCCTGTCTGCAACAAGTAGCCCAAGCTTCCATGCTGCTTATTTCCACACAGATGCAGAGCTACTTTTGGTCACATTATATAAATCTATATACATACACAGTACCTTTTCTTCAGGCACAAGTATCTAGTTGTAAAAAAAAAAAAAATCCTGTCTCAGCTGCCAACACCAGAGAGTCTTGAAGACGTTAATCTTCAATTATTCACCAAAGAGGCTTTAAACCTGCCTGAAGAGTGATGAAGCATTTGGAGGCTTAATTTGTTGGTATTCACCATCAGTTCTGTTGTATAAATAATCTTACCATGGTGATATTCCATATGGTGATGATTTACTCTTTCCTTTTCTTTGTCCCTTACCAGGAGCCTGACTAACAAAGAACATTTCCCATAAACTGCCTTACATTTCACCCATTTTATTTTTTCATGATGTTAAGCTGTGGAGCTACACTCACTTATCTCTTGGGTAGGCACACCTTGCTCGTACCATGTTGGAGCCCCTTTTGCCTTCAGAAATGCGATCATTGAAAGCATTTCTGAAGGCTGAAAGCACAGGAATTGGATTGAGATATTGTGGCTGTGGAGTTCACTGGAGTACATCAGAGGATGCATATGGAAACATAAAGGGATAGACATGATCAGCAGCAATACTCAGGTAGGCTGTGGTTTCAGTGATGTTCAGCTGGCATTAAGGAGCCCAAAGTGTAAACTTGCAGTGCAGCTGGATATGTCTGATTCATATTCAGTAATGAGGCAGATCATCTTCTAAAGCACTGGCAGGCAGAGGCACTATCCAATCAGCATCCTTTAAGGAGGAGGTGGTGGAAGCTACAAAGCATGATGACAGTATGAAGCAACTGTACGTCTGTGAACGATGAGTGCTTGTACAGAATTTCTTCTTTTTTTCATAAAACAGTGCTATTGGTCACCTTTCATGTTGGTGGGTGGGCTTTATAAACTCTTAACTAAATTAAAGTACTAAAAAGTCATTTGTGATCCAGGAAAGACTGCTGTTACATCTAAGCAATAGTTCCATGATAAAGTTACTATCATAAAATGATTCCTTGACCCTGAAAACTCTCACCTAGCACTCGGAATCATGTTGACATCATTTTTAATTAGACAGTTATTGAGCAAAAACAGTCATTCTCTAACGGCAATTATCTGGATCACCACCAAAATGTATTCATTTTTAAGATGGGCCATTACCAACATCTCCTGAAAATATCAGCAAAATCCGTCAGGTAGTTTTTGTGTAATCTTACTAACAAACATACAGACAAACAGACAAACATACAGGACCAAAAACATAACCTCCTTGGCAGAGTTACTGAAGAACAAAGAAAAACACAGAAAATACTAATCAAAGGAAAATATATTTTTGCTCATCTTCCGTCATGTTTTAGCAAAAGTTTGCATACCAGTTTGCTCATGTCTTGTCTTTTCCATGGCAGCAGTTGAGTTGACCCTTAATGAATGTGATTGACAGAATGATCATCCAATCACCTGCTGGATATGTTTTTTAGATGTTCTGCACTCCCCAAACACTTTCAACGGAAAAATGAAGTATATTCTGTATAGTAAATACTGAACTGTCTATCTGGTGTGACAGTCACCCAAAGTGTGCCAGGAAAATATCCCCCACATCTTCACAGCTTCACCACCAGCCTAAAGTGTTGATACAAGGCAGGCTAGATCAGAAGTGCAGTTTTCCAGTTTATGGCTCTGGCTCCAAAGTGGTCAGGAAACATCACACTGCTCATGAAATACAGTTTATTATAATGGACTGAGGCAGTTTGCTCATAAAACGGCGTGTGTCAGAGTGTTCGTGATGACAGCTGAAGCCTGCAGATTTATGAGACAAAATGAAACACTTGACAAAGCAGCATGTCTCAACAGAGTGAGGGGAGTTCTGAGCTGCTTAAACAAAGACTAACACACACAAAAGGGAATCAGACAAAAGCAGACATTTTTTCTCAGTCCACCTCTTAATCTGTTGTACTTATAACAGGGCACATACAAGCAGTCTTTAATAACACTGAAATATAGGTATGGTTATCCACCAGTGTCTCATCTCTCCCTTTTTCCCCTGAGTCTGTTTTTGTTTATTTTGTCCTTTAGTTATTTTTGGTAGTTCAATTCTATTAGATTCTTACTGCAAAAGACCCTTGAAGAGTTCCATAACATGGTCACTAAAATCATCATCGTACAGTGAGTGAATCTACACAGTATATCTATAACCTTATACCTACAATCTGCTAGAATTTTACAACTGGTCATACAGCACAGTTCATACTCAAACATGGTCTATTTGTTTTCTTCAGAATAGTCCTGGTCACATTTTCAGAGTTGTTTTCTGTTTCAACAACATGTTTTCAATGCCTGCATTCTTTCTCCAGTATATGATTTGCACTGGGCTTACCACTCTGGGCCAGTGCACTTATTTACTGATGCAACAATGGTAGGATATTACACTAGTAGGTCTATTCAGGGGGAATAAGCCCTTTAAGGCAGCCACTGTTAGGGGAGAGGAAAAAGCCAAGATACTGCAGACTTTTGTGTTATGCATTTAAGTACTTTGTCATGTGGAGTAGACGTGTAAACACAAAAAGTGCTTATAAAACTAGAAAGAGCATTTAAGCCTTTAACTTCATAACAATGTCATGTGACATGTGTGGCATGTCTAACAAGTTTTAGCATTGATATTTACTAATGTTTTATCTTGTTAGTATAAGCATTATTGTTCATAAAGCACTGGCAACATCACACTGGGATGAAGGGAGTTTTTCACAACTCTGATGCCCTGCACCCAACGATGATGCAACATCAACTGTACGCTTGTACAGTGACAAATGATCGGAGTTATGATGTACTTTGTTGGATTGGGGCAGTGGTGCTCAAATGTTCTGCCCTCTTTTCGAAATAAACATTTTGGCCCAGCCTCCTGCTTTCCCACAACCAACAAAGTCACTCAAAGGGTAAGTTAAGATTTTCTAAATGCATACATTTATTTAGAGAATAATATCTAAATTGGGTATTAGTGTGTAAACACAAAAAATAGTACTTGTTTGCCCTTTTATTTCCACACATGCATAATCATTTATGTGTGTGTAAGTCCACACATAAATTCTAAACCCATCCTAGTGGCAACTGATATATTTATTTATTTTTTTGTAGACTTATAGAAAACATCTAAGGCCAGAGACACAATTTAAAGTTCTACCAAAATAACATTTTCCAAATTTAAAACAAAAAAACTGAAACCTGTTGTCATACAGCTCACACTGATTTTCACATATACCCCAATTCTGAGATAGTAAATAGCTTATCATGGTGCATTGCTTTGGATTGGCACTTTGGGTGGCAAATCAAAATTCCAGCCAGAATTTGGCCACGCCCGCTCCCAAACAAGTGATGCCTCCCTGACATGTGGCCGTGCCTCCCTTCCAACTATTTGAGAAACACTGGATTAGAGAATCAAAAATAATGATGGTGATTATCTTTAGAAAACAAAACTTAAGGTATCTTACCAGGAGTGAGGCTGTCTTCTCTGACCTGATTGAGAAAGAAATGAATTTGTTGAAATGATACAGCACTCAAGTAACCATGATGAAATGAGTTGAAATCAGTGCATGGCGACCAAATGAAACACATAATACAAGAGTTAAAACAGATGCACACATTTTGGAACGACATTGCAAATACAGCACACAACCATATTAAATAATTATCAGCCAATGATGAGCTGGACCCTGCATTTTTATAGCACGCAGTGGCTTTTGTTCTTTCTTTTTGTTTCTTAATATCTGATTATTATCTGATCAGATAATAAAATGTCTGATTTCAAAAATGAAAAATGCAACGTGTTCATAAAACAAACACATCCCATCGAAAAACACTGTTGCGTAATGTCATTGTAACCAGGAGTCATCACATTCCCTGTTTGGCAGTGTGATTGGGAAAAATTGACAAGCACATTGAGGATCTTTAACTGAGGTGAACATTTCTGTTCCTTGCAGTGCAGCTGGATCCACCTGATTCATTGTGTGTTGTGTCTTGCAAAGATCTATAAGCATGAGGACAGCTGGGATATGTTAAAAGATTCAGGAGCAGCTTTGTCAGATTTGGACTGCATTTATTTAAAAAAATATATTTCATTTACAATTTTTTAACTTTTACAAGAAACAACAACAAAAGAGAGAGAGAGAAAAAGGACTCACAACAGGGCTCAGACAAATCAGTTAACTAAAAGAAAAACAATGTGCAAAGCTACAAATCATACAGTGTGACTCCAAATGCTGTGCATCAAATTTTGAGGCAGAGAGTAACAGGAACATGTACAAATGAAAATATACATGTATAGATAAAATATGTTTGCATGTAGACAATATTCATCCCACACTGGCCTTGTCCAAGTGGGCAAGAAATGGATCCCAGATAGCAGAGAAAGTTTTAATCGAGTCAGACCTTAAAAAACAGAGTCCTTCTGTCTGTATGACTGAAAATATAATAGAAACCCATTCATGAAAAGGAGGGGGAGATGGGGATTTCCAATCACCAAGAATGAGTCTCTTGGCCACAATCATTCCCAAAATTGTTTCAGTGGTGTTGGGAGTCCTGTAGTTGAGTGAGACTGGCCAAAGACCACATTCTGGTCTGTTGTAAGCTTTTGAATACCAGTCAAATGTCTTAGACCAGAATGCTGTTGTCCATTTTGGTTTTGGCCATCATTAACATTTCTTTATGAAATTACAAACAAATAACACAGAAGTATTTATCAATAGCAAATGATATGATATTTCTGCTCCACTTTTGATGAGAGTTTGTTCTACAAACAGTAGCACCCGAGTACTACAACATCTGATTGGCCTATAGTGAATGTATAGAAAGATCACCTGTTGGATATGCTATTAAAAGATGCTACCCTCCCCAAACACTTTCTACAGGCTCTTGCTAAGATGAACATGGAAAATATATGTCAGGTGTTGGGTTAAACATTTGTTCGGCTATCCAAAAAAAACTAAAAAACAATTTAGGATTTCATAATGTTCCCTGCAAATGGACAAGTGACTAAAAAATGATGCACTCAGCCAAATGGGAAATATTGTGAAGCTTAACTACACCAATTACATTTACTCAACAAAATTTAAATAAGCATGATTCCTTAGGGGAAAATTTGGGTCTTAAAAAAGCAGCTAAAATAAATTATTGGATTTTGATTCAAAGAGAGCTAAACCAAGTCAGATGGCAGAAAAGAACAAACTGGATCCCATCTAGATTCCAGCTTGTAAAGGATAAAGACATAGTTTTTTCTCAGGAATTTGGAAAGCTTGAGCAGTTTGTCACGGTTTTGGTGCTATTACTGTAGACAGATCTGTGGCCTCTTTTCTATTTTCTTCATGCATGTTTGACATCTGCAGGGCTTTTATGGATTAAGGGACAAAGCAAATACTGGGGTTCAGTGCTGTAAGACAATAATCCTCAGTCATTTTTCTGTCAGAGAAAGAATGTTCCAGCATTTAGCTCTGATTAATTAAAGACCCCTCTACACATGGCTTGAAGGAGTCAGAAATAGAACATGAGGGCTTGTTGCCTGGACTTTTCAGTACGCTGCTCTTAAATACTTTCAAACCTGGTGAAAGGCATAAAGAAGCCCCAGGGAGACCCAGTGCCGGCTCTTACAAATGGAGCAGGTACGCACAGGAAGCTCAGGGGAAACCTCAGGGCAGTAAGGATAGTAGCGCTGCTCTGAGTTAAACCTTAATTCAAAGTGAGACGGAGAAACCTGTGGCACACGACACAGCTGTAGGAGTCCTGCTGTATGTGGGTGTTTGATAAGGACAGCAGCCCATGGGGAGCATAGCAAGACCAGACTGGGCCAAATGGCAAAGGACCAGGTGTCTTTCCATTTCTGCCTAACAAACAGCACAGAGTAAAAGTTGCAGGCAGATAAATAATGCTGGAAAGAAAGAATGGATTCAAAATCCCAATTCTAACAGTAAAGAAGAAAAACTAAAAAAGATCAATATTTGGTTTAACTACCCTTTTCCATCAAGCAAGACTCAATTATTATAGGTACTCTTGCACAAAATTGATAGATTTGTAGGATTATAGACGGGTGTATGATAGATCATGTATACCACAGGTGCTAATGATCATTTTCATACAAAGGTTAAAAAAGAAGTTAACTAAAACAGAAACAGCTGTGTAGGAGGCTTAAAACAGGACAAGGAACAGCTAAACTCTACCAACAGGGTAAGTTGTGGAACACAGTTTCATTGTCACAGGTCATACAAAAGTCTGAACACAGCAACAATAAAGTAGCACCCCTGCAGGGGTCTGACAGGCCCTCGCCCCGTGTGTCACTGCACCCTGGTGCACTGCCAACCTCTCTATGTGTCACTGTGGTCCATGTAACTGCCCTCCTGTCAAGTTTGACTCTCTTTGGAGGAAGCCATTTGTCCAGTAGGAGGAGTATGATTTGAGCAACTGTTGGTGCAGTTGTAGTTGGTGATTTAGATTCAATATACTACAAATGTACATAATGCACAGACATTTAATATATAAAGTATATTGTGGATATCTTGTCTCGTAACAGGCAAAGTCATTTTCTACATTTTAGCTTTGGGGATTTTCTGACTGTAATGGGCTGTTGCATAAAGTAGATACTAGGTTGCGTTGTCATTCAGTAGTACTGAAAATGTTAGATAATTTATAGATTCATTGTCTAGTCAGTGGTTGTGGTATATACAGTTCACATTGTTGTTTTTAGCTTGACAATTAACTATTTGGTATATATGTTAATTATTGTGATCGGTATACGTTAAACATGTTGGCAGACTTTGGGCAATGCAGTTGAAATTTTGTGACTGTAATTTCCTGGTTTCCCTTATTGAATAATTACAGCTGTAGATGTTAGGCTGTGGGTGCAGTGTCATTAAGTTGTTCATGATTTCAAAATTAGGTCAACTCCTCCCTCATAAGTCGGCAGTTTATTTGAGGCACCTGTGGCTGGATATCCACCTTTCTCCTTTGTGTATTGCTGTTGGCTGCATATGCTGTGAATTGAGTTTGCATGTTTCTGCATTTGATGTGCGTGGTTCTCTTGGTATGAATTAGATTTAGTCATGTAATGTAAGTTTAAAGACATTAAAAAAAAAAAAAGCCTGTGTAGAATGCTAGTTTGTTACTTAGGTGTGTCCTGGTTTTCTGTCCTCTGTTTTTTATGTATCATTTTAAGTTGTTGTAATTAAAATACCCATTGTTTTGTTTGGTCCAAGTGGTGTTTTTTCAGGTTTTATTTTTTCTAATTAAATCTTTGTTTCTTGTCTTCTACAGTTGCCGGTGGGTTCTGGTAGAGGCTGTGTACTTTGGGTGATTGCTTGCACCTTTTTGTTTAGTGATTGGTGCAGTGGAACATAACTGTACCTTCTTGGGACCCTTTGTTTGATTGATTTCCTGTTTTTGCCAGCTTATAGTTACTGCCTTATTTTACATAGGGCAATCTTAATTCTCTTTTGACATTTTTCTTTATAGGTATTTGCTAATCTGTTTTGTTTTGGTTTGGTTTGGTTTTTTTATGTTTGAAATTGTTGTTTCATTGAATGTGCATTCAATGTTGGAGGAAAATAAAGTTCTTAACAAAGCTCTATCAATCCATTGCTTCTTTTTTTATTTTATGAGAAGCATATTGATATTGTTCTTTTGACACTATGTTTAGTAACCAGAAAGTGATGGGAAACTTTTTATTGCTATCAACTTTTGTTGAAATATTCGGGTTAATGGGAAGTGTTAGGTTTCATCTTTCTGTGGTCATTACGTAAATATGTGTGTAAAACTAAACAGTTTTAGGGGGATAATGTGGGGATATATACAGTTTAAATGTTGGTTTAGTTTGACAAGAACAGTTTGGTAGTTAGGTAAAGTTCTGTGATTTCTTTATTTACAAGATGTTGACAGATTTTGCCCAAAGCACTTGAAATGTTTCATTCCGTGTTTCGCTTAATTAACAATTGCAGCTGTAGATGTGAAAGTGTGGGTACAGAGATGTTAAGCTGTTAAGGTTCTCAAAAGTAGGTCAAGTCTTCCCTGTCTAATTTGTGGAGTCTATTTAAGGCACCTGTGGGTGGTTATTTGGCTTTCCCCTTGTATGCTCTGGTTGCCATGTGTCTTAAGTGAGTTTGTTTGTTTTTACATTGTCTTTTTGTGGTGGTTTGGATGTTAATTATATTTAGCGGTATAATTCAGGGTCAAATAGCAGACTAACAGTCGCTATTTGGTTCTGAGGTTTCTTGTTTGGTTTATTTTGTTTTGTCTTTTAAGTTTGTTTTTCAGTTGGAGTAATTTGAAATACATATTTTTAGGTTGATCCAACTGGTTCTACAGTTGTAATTATTTCTTTGTTAAATCTTTGTTTATTGTGCCCTTCAGTCAAGTGTTCACGTGGTACTTGGAGGTTATGTGTTGTGGCTGGTTTATGCACTTTTTTGTTTTAGTGATTTGTGCATTGACACATGGTAGTCTAGAATGATTTGCTGTTGGTGCATTTATGGTGGGTAAGAGCATTACAGCGATACTTCCTTTCATAGACTGGCTGTGTTTCTCAGCTTGCAGTCACCCCCCTTCTGATGTGGGTTTAGTTTTTATTTGGAAGTGTTTATTTATAATAGGACATAATTTACTGTGCATTGTAATTTTTTTAAGGATATTTTGTTACATTTGATTTTGTTTTTGTTTTTTAGTCAGTTAAGTAATGTCATTCATAGATTGTTTCATAGGACAATCAACAATTCATTTTAATGATTTTCCTTGTTTTTGGTATTTTGTAACTTCATTTTGTTTTTCTTTTTTCTTCTTTTTGCTTCTTTTTGTTGAGATGTTTTAATCATGTTTTGTTGAGTTCAGTGTTTTAATTGATGACATAATTAAATAAATTCTTAAACCAAACAAAATCAAATTATTGCCTGATTTTTGATTTCATCAGAATCACAAACACATCATTGTTTTGACTTTGTGTGTAGTAAGAGGAAAGGGATGGACAAAGCTTTAGTGGTAGCAGAGTTAGTTGAAAGGTTTTTGTTTATGGTTAGTGTTTGGTTTCACCTGTTTGTAGTTGTTTGATAAATTTTTTTAAAGTGTAAACATTTTATGTTTTTTTTTAGTTTTATGTCTGCCTCAGGTGTTAGTATAACATTATTTTGTTTTTGTTTCTTTCTATTTTTATGTTTTATTCTTTTCTTTCTTTTCCTAGTGGTAATATTTTTAGTATCTTTTACATGGTGTAATTTATTCATAAATAAATTAATTGATATTTATAGGATTGTTTTGTTGATTTAGTTTGTTCTTTGTTTTTGAGGGAGTGTGTTGTTGTGACTGAGTACATAATTTAGAACAGCTGTTTTTAGCTAATGATTGGAACTGATGGTAGTTGTGTTCTGTCTATTTTAGCAGTTATTTGTTAATTTATACAATAAAGAGTTTGATTGAATATCAAACAAAAGTAAGAATGGTTTTGTAACTGAAATACTGTATAAAATTAGGCTATTATAAGGTGTCACATAAAAGTACTGCACATGCCAAAGGTTTTTAACATATAAATTAATAATTTTTTAGAAATTAGGAGCTACAAAAGTTCTTAAATTGAGATGTTTCTGGGAGTTGACAGAGCTGGGTTTTCTTGGGAGTTGAGCTAAAAGAGCAAGCTCTCTGAAAAGAACTGAACTTCCCATCTCTACTTGGGATTGATGTCACATGTATATGCATGTGTCTGTGTTTTTCGCAGGAGAAATGCATTGGACTAAACCATTGTGAGGATGTGCTAGGTAATGGGGAAAGATTGATATTTGTCAATAGCGAGAAGTGTCCAGTTTTGTTATTGTACTGTGTTGCCATCAAATGTTACCATGATTGTTACTAGTTTTTATATCTTTACAGTGAAATTCAGTGATAAGTATAAGTTTATGGAAATGGGTGACATGACTCTTGCTCCCCCATGGTGATATTGTGTATGGTTTATACTTCTTCTGAATCCTGCGTCATCCTTGCTGGTGGTAACTGTGTATTGGATTGTCATATTACGGGGGTAAGGGAATCTTTTTGGCACACTTATGTTTAGATGCTTGTTTGTTATTTTAATGTTTTCGTCAAAGATTATTTGTTTATGTTTTAATGTGTAGATGGCATCACCTAGCAAATTTCCTCATGGAGATGATCAAGAGCTACTTGATGTAAGAAGTCACCTGCAAGTGCTCAGTGTATGTATTCAAGAAGTTGTTTTTTTATGTAATGGAGGATAAAGGCGGGTGTTTGGTCATGGTTTAGTAGCTTGGTAAATAAGTCAACTTTGGTTGTTAGTTTATTATACATTTTTGTTTTTTTGGTGGTATTTGTTTTTCCTTGAAGGAATAGATGGTGATTATTACTGAAATTAGTTTGATTTGTTCCCAGTTTCTTTAGGTTGTAAGCTTGGGTGACAAAGGTGAAAGTTTATTCTGAATGAAGGATAATTTTAGGGTGACTGTAGTGCTCTTTTTGTTGGACATGTCCTCCTTTTTGTTTGTAATATTATGTCGGGGGGATTTTCTAATTCCCTTGAAAGTTCTGAACTGCTTAGTTTCTTCTATAGACAAAGTTGGCATTGGCGACAGGAAGACATGCATGACTGAAAGTACAATCATTTGTCAGTGTCCGTGCTATTTAAATAATTTCAAGTGAAAGCTGAGTAACACATCTTTCAGTCATATATGGTACAGTTCAGTAAAGGCTGTGTTGTCTCAGGGAGTTACTATAAGTGATTTGATTGACCTACAGGGCAAATATAGGATTCAGAGATAAACATGTGAGTCATTTATTTTTGGTTTCCTTGAATTAGGTTTGAAATAATGGTAACTAATTAAATAATGACATTAGTATAATTGTTGAATTTATCATGCTGTTATTGTCTGTGTTGTTGCAGTGTCTTATTTGTCTAGTTCATCTTTTTTGTCATGGTGTTTGCATTTGATTTTGTGGTTTATGGATTGGATATATTGTTAAACAACTTCATAAGACCCTTAATAATAAATCATATTGGTAATCTAATATAGGTTCAGTTTGGGTTTTATCTTGTCAAGGTGTTGTATATGCTCCTTGGTTATTGTTTCTAAAGAGGAAGCTGATAAATTCCATTTTTGTTGTTATTAGACACTGTTTTAACAGTTTTATAACTCAATGAAAAACATATGTAGATTTAATTTTTACATGAAAAAAGCTGCAAAATAATGTCATCAAAAGGAATTTTCTGACATATTTATTGACAAAAAA